>CAUYRT010009669.1:0-39367 GCA_963574885.1 Lepilemur ruficaudatus | reverse complement strand
GCATTCCACCTGCCTCAGCCTCCCAGAGTGCTAGGATTACAGACGTGAACCACCACACCCAGCCCCAAAAGGTTAATTCTTATTATAATATGTTTTCCGTTTTAATGGCAGTTTTGGTGGAGGGATCTACCTACATACTTTCTACTCTAACCTGTTAAAATTCATATAAAAAGAATATTTTAAGTTGCATGCTTTAGGATAAAATTAACGAGACATTATTTTACTGACTTCAGAAGGTACATGACAGAGACAATGTCCTTGGACTATTGGGTTTTAGCATATTTGATGTATTATTAACAACTTTCCTGAAGATAAAGACTTGTATTTTATCTTAATTCACACTGAGTTCCTTCCTTGATCACATTTTGTTGTAGGCACTGTGGATATAGCAGTGAACAAAGAGGACAACAATTTCCACCTTCATAGAGTTTACATTCTATTATAAGGAGACATATAATAAAATAATTTCTCTTTTGCCATACAGAAGCTGAGTGGCAAAGGTCACATAAATCGCATAAATATTAGAAGGCAGAACTATCACTTTAACACACCTAGTGTTACAAGATCCACATTATCCTCACTATATTAAGAGAGCATATTAACTAATTAATTAAATAACAAATCAGTAAAGCTTATTTCAAAAAATATTTTAAAAGTATCAAGTTGAAGAAGAATGAACATACTATTTAGAAACATCCCTGAGTTAGAGTCCCAATTATATCACTTAAAAATTGTGTGACTTTAGGCAGTCATATAAAATTATAGTACTACTTAAATTTAAAATGAAGACAATACTATCTAAATAGTAGAATTGCTGTAATGTTATTACTCAGTTATAAATCGCTTACTAAATTATAAATGATGATAAGTATTAACAAAATGCTTAATCTTAAAGCACAAGGTCTTCTCTTAAAACTATGCAAATGTAAGATAATTTATCACTCATATAAATAAACACAAATATAAAATTAATTATAGCCTAATAAAAATTTTGGAAGTATATTACTGGACTAAATTTACATTTAGTAGAATGAGCAAATCTTAAGTGTACACTTCTATTAACTTTATATATTTATACACTCGTTTTCACAACCCATATCAAGGTAATGAACAATTCTACTACCCCAGAACATTTTCTTTTGCTCTATTCCACTCAAAACCACCACTAGGATAAGAATATTCTAACTACTACGACCATAGTTTTCTTTTGCCTATTGCTGAAATTCATTTTTCTGGAGTCATACAGTATTTACGCTTTTGTGTCTGACCTATTTTACTCAAGATCATGTTTTTGAGATTTATCCATGCTATTGTATCAGCCTTTTATTTTTGATTGCTGTGTTATTACTTTATAAGTCAATATTATTATTTGTTTTTCTCTTCTCTTGAGAGATGCTCTTGTTCAAGCATCTCTTGTTTACCTATTAAGAAAATAACTGCTATGAATAGTCTTATATTTGTCTTATTGAATGAGTACACACACTCATTTATTTTTGGTATATACCTAGAAATTGAATATTTTTAAATTATCAAGTGTCAAAATTATTATGTGATTGAGTACATGTGCAGTTTAACTCCAAAAGAAATTGCCAAATTTCTTTAAAATATAGTTGTGCAATGTGCACTCCCATCACAAATGTATGAAAGTTTGTTTCATATTGTCTTTAAAAATTGGTATAGTCAGCCATGTTAATTTTAGCAATTCTCTTAAATAAATAGTGACATCTCACTGAGATTTTAATTTTCATTTTTCTGATGACTGTGTTTAGCACATTTTGTTACCCTTATTATCCACTTGGCTGTCTTTTATGAAATGACTGTTCAAATCTTTTGTCCACTTTTTGAGTCATCTTTTACATATACATGTATAGGATTTCTTTATCCTTAATGGAAGTATTTTGTTAAATATGTGTATTTAAAATATGTTATCTCACTCCGTGACATTCCTATTCATTTTTCTTATTATGATAATGACACCTATCTTGAGAGCTATCCTCTAATAAAGTTGTAAGTATATAATACAGTACTGACAGTACTGTTAGTTTAGGCACATTGGTTTTGATGATTAGTAATGTTGCTCATCTTTTCAGATACCTTTTGGCCATTTGTATGTCTTCTTTGAAAAAAAAATCACTCATTTCTTTTAGCCCTTTTAAAAATTAGCTTGTTTTTGCTTTCTTTGTGGTTTTTTATGATGGGGGGGTTGTGGGCATTTTTTTGCTATTGAGTTATAGAAGTTCCTTTACATATGTTTTGGAGTTTTTCTTGAGTAAATGAATGTAAGTTTCATATAATCCAATATATCAATACAATTTTTCTTTTATGTTTAGTACATTTTGTGCTCCACAAAAATCATTATTAGTTTCACTCAAGATCATGGTGATGTTCCTCAAAGTTTTCTTGTAGAAACTTTTGCATTCATATACAGGTCTGTGATCCATTTCACATTATATACTGTGCATGGTATGAGTAAGAGTTTCAAATTAATCTTAATGTTCATTATAATATAGATTCCCAGGTCCTAGTCAAAGCTTTTTTACATTTGACTGTCTTGAGATCTAGGGTCATTAAGGATAATAGGTATTTAATCTTAATTAATTAATTTTCTCTTTCTGATCTGGTGGTTCTTAACCCTGGTTGCACATTAGAATCAAGTGGTTTGTTTGTTTGCTTTGTTTTGTTTTGCTTTTAATAACATTGCCTGGATTGTGCCTTTAGAAATTCTCATTTGATGACCTGAACATTGGAATTTTAAAGGTTCTCTGGGTGAGTCTAATATGAAGCCAAGCTTAAGAATCATTGATAATCTCCAGAAGCCAGGGAAAATGTATACATGAAGATAGACGTTAGCGTTACTCTTTCCCTGGATGAAAACATTTGATAAGATTTATTTTTTCTCAGAAACAACACTGAAAGCAGTTGCTACTCTGCATCTTTGCCCCCTTAGCCAATGCAATCTTGAGTCCTGCTCAATCTCTCTATTAATTCATGCAGAATGAATAAATACACTTCCTCAATATATAGCTTATATTAAGAAAAATACATATATTGGAATGACCCAGCACATATTGTGGTTGTATTATACTCATTTTACACTTGGGGAAAATTTAAGGCACATTTAAAATTTTTCCTGCTTTATTTTCTTAGAAGAATCACAGTGAAATAAATAGTCTGTAAGTCCACATTATACCACATTACAGTTTTTGAGGAAAACACTAATTTTTTTAAGTATTTGATGATTTTCAAACACAGTATGCTGTTATTTAAAGTGCATACCTACAAAGATTTTAAAATAAAATTTTTAGCACTGACCTAGATACTTTCCCTAACTGTGTTAGACATCAAAACAAATGGTATTTGTATATTGATTTGTAATAAACTATACTTTAAATTTAAAAATCCATCAAGCCTTTTCTACAGGAAGCTGTTCTGCCATTGTATGAGAAACTCTGGAGCATTTATCTTACTTGATTGACTCTTCCCTTATCCAGACATTACTCATTTTCAAAACTGCACAAATACCACTTCTATAAGGAACCTCTGTAATATCAGCTCACATGGCTCTCATGTTCATCAGTAATATCTATGTTTTTATTGTTCCGCATATGCCTTGCCCTATAAAATGGGACTATAAACCTCAGAGTAAGGATTATGTCTCAACTCGTTTGTAAACTCCACAATGCATAGCATAGTTCTAGGCATGGGGAAAATAAAATATTTGTGATTGAAGTGGGTTAACATTCTTCCCACAGTAAGGAACATTCTTCTTTTATTGTACCTTTTGTTATTCAGGACCAAAGACTCACTCTTTCTCTCTTCCAGAGTTGAGGTCAATAATAAAGCATATATATGAAAAATTTAAGGTACTCGGGGAAACAAAATATTTATAAAGGTCAAAAATATGAAATCAGTTTCAGTTCACAGCTATTTGGTAGAAATACTAAATTGGGGAGTATGTTTTATATTTAAGGCCAAATTAAGTACTGGAGCAATGTCTCTCTTCCACACTTAATTCCAGAAAAACATGCATTAAAAACCTGGCTTGACCAAGAAGCCTGGCTTGCTCTTGACAAAAACTGTGGGGAGCTTGGTGGGAGGGAGAGGGAGTGGGAGAAAAGGCTACATCTACTCCCTGGGAGAACCCTTCCATGCCAAAGACACCAGAAGAGAATCTGATTAACTGAGCATAGTATAGTCTAAGAAGAGAACCAGTATCCTGTTATTGAGGACAATTAAACGTGACCCCTAAGAAGATACAATTTAATAAATATCATGATCTGATCAATTAAACTGCCATTCCTTTTACATTGAAGAAAAGAGACAGACTGGAAATTTCTACCTCATCTCCCCCTCTCTAGACAGTGCATTAGAGTGGAACTTAGTTTCTCAAATGGAAAGATGATGGTGCAGAAGATGATATGTTGCTTTCAAATCATCCACTTCATATTTAATGGTTCCATATGAACTTGAAGGTCAAGATACTACCTTGAAGAGGTTTTTCATTTCTTTTTCCCATGACTTATTGAGTTTTCTTGAATCATACCACATTTTTATACATCAAATATATGATTGCATGGAGACATGTTGATCTATATAAAATGAATTTCTCCTTTCAAATTTTAAACAATCTTTATCTAAATCTTAGAATAGACATTTATGTAAAATCCACTTTTAATTTGCTTTTCAAAGAGCCCATATTAAAATAATTACTTTATGTGTAACTAACAAATAATTAGCTATGAGGTTCACAAAAGAAAGATTTATGGTGCTATGATATGGCTAATGCATGCTAGCAATAGTATTAAGTATATAGACCTATTTGGGGAAAATAACCAGCTAAACAGTAGTGAGTCTTCCAATCCATGAACATGGATTGACTTTCCATTTATTTAGATCTTTAGTTTTCAGCATACAAATCATGTATATATTTTGCTAAATTTATTTCTGAGTATTTTATTTTTAGAGTATTATGAATAGATTTTTTAAATTTTATTTTAGGATAGTTTGTTGCTAATATATAGAAATATAATTTATTTTGTATATTAATCTCATATTCTGAAACTTTGCTAAACTAATTTACTATAGTACCTTTTTTTGTAAATTCCTTAGGATTTTCTATATAGATAATCTTATCATATATTAATATATATAAAGATAATTTTACTTCTTCCTTTTCTATTGGCATTGCTTTACCATTGTATTCTTCGTTGTGCTGACTAGAACTTCCAGTACCATATTGAGTGAAATTGGTGGGAACGCACATCCTGGACACCCTTGGAAAATAATGACTAAATAAACTAAGATAATAATGTTTACCCCTTTGAAACAATATATGGGATTACTTAATGGAGATTGTGTTGGTGGGAATCTTTGTGTTGGTTAAGTCCTTTGTTACCTAATAGAGTAGATCACTCTTTGGGGCATAATAATAATCAAATAAACCCCCTTCCAAAATGCTTTTCCGTTTTGAACCTCTTGTTCTCCTTCTTGTATGCCTCTAGGCTTTCTTTTAGAGCTGTGGTTCCAAATCCCCAGGCCATGGATCCATACCAGGGTCTGTGGCCTGTTAGGAACCAGGCCTTACAGCAGCAGGGGGAGTGAGCAAGAGAAGCTGCTTCTGTATTTACAGCCACTCCCTAGTCGCTGGTCTCATTGCCTGAGCTCTGCCTCCTGTCACATCAGCAGTGGCATTAGATTCTCACAGGAGCACCAACCCTCCTGAAAACTGCACATGAAAGGGATCTAGGTTGTGTGCTCCTTATAAGAATCTAATGCCTGATGATCTGAGGTGGAGCTGAGGCAGTGATGCGAGTGCTGGGAGCGGCTTCAAATACAGATTATCATTAGCAGAGAGGCTTGACTGAACAATAAATGTAATGCATTTGAATCATCCTGAAACCATCCACCCCCATCCGTGGAAATATCGCCTTCCATGAAACCCATCCCTGATGCCAAAATGGTTGGGGACCAATGTTCTAGATATGTAACATAGTGCAGCCTACATTTCATTGCCACTTGTTAGATTCATTGTACACATGATTGTGAATTGGAGTAGATACTACTTAATGGGAATTTCTAGCTGTCACATACCTGTCATGCTTTTTCTTGTTTACACTTGACTCATACTCAGTTCTGTGTATGAATGAATAAATATTTCTCTACTGTGCCAATTAAGCAACAATTTAGTAGGTGATATTACTATACTACCACACTGAACTAAAGAAGAAGTCAGGTTTGGGTTTTTTTTTTTTTTCTTAAGGTATGTCTTCCATTGAAAATGAGTTCTGTTACTTTTCATTACTTGTATTCATTGCAATCATACTTGACCCAGTCCTTTTCAAAATTATATTAACATTTATAATTATTAACTTGAGAAGAAATATGGCATGATGGTTATAAGCATAGCTCTGATTCCAGAGTGCCTGCGTTTGAATATCTACAATCATAAGATGGAACTGTACAGTAGCTGTTGAAAATACTCTCTGCCTCAGTTTCCTCTTCCATAAACTGAAAATAATGCTAGTGTCTCTCTTGTATGCTTTTCATGACAATTAAATTAGTTAATAGATACATGTCACTAGAATAATGAGCATTCAATAAATGTTAACAATTATGATCATATTAGAGAAACCCTTTCTTTATTTCGCTCACCTGCCATGGCCCTACAGTGCCTCCTCTGCAAGTCACACATAGTTCTGGCCAGTCACCCTGAGCAGCTGTATCCTATTCATTTCATTAACTGTATTTCTTGAAATGGTTGCTAGGCTCCTGCAAACCTATATAATCCTCAACACTCCAAATGATATTGCTTTATTGTTTTCTTTCTATCTTTGCAAATGCCCTTGACTTTATTCTGAATTTTCTTTTTCTCTCCTCCAACCTGTACTTCTACTCTAGGTAGATTTTTTAAAGCATTTTTTCCCCTCAAGTAAGTCTTTGTTAATGTATTAGTATCTAAATCATGCCTGTTTTAACTTAGGTCCTCTTAGCATTATTTGGTATGCATTTATTTATAATTAGCGGTATATTTTAATTCATTTTCTCTGGTTTTATTACTTCAACTAAATGAAAATGTCCTTGAGAAAAGATATTGATTCCTGTCATATTCTCCTATCAATTTAAAAGCCTATTAAAATGTTAACTATATAGAAAATACTTAACACATGCTGGTGACTAATTGACTTCTAATAAAAATAGCTCAGTATCCTTACATGTGGATGATATCAACAACGTTTTTGTTCTCTTTAATGATGTTACAATTGCCGTTAGAAAATGTCTTTGTATTCATTAATATCCCTAAATGCTTCCCAATGATAACTAAGAAAACAAATGACTGAAGTTTGAGAGTTTCACAGGGTTATTCTAATTTTGAGGTGAAGTGAGAAGCCACAGATATCTATGATAGCAATCAGAATCAATCTTGTAATTAAAAGAGGAATTTTACTTTCGTAGGTCTCAGGTTTATTGTTCTTTATTACCCATTATTTTCACACTCTGCAAATGACTGGGCATCTTGCCAGTAATTACACGGGACAAAATGTGGCCTCAGTGGCATGTTACTGTGCTCAATGTCTTTGCAGGTTGCTGGCAAACAGGACTTTTATTTTAGATACTGTTATACAAACTACCTGTCAATTTATAAGATTCCTAACATTACATTTCCATCATTAACACATTTACATACAGTCTCTCACACTTATAAAATAGTCATTTCGACACCAAAGGTATTTAATGGGAGCACTAGTGGATAAAGTGACTATACTCCCAAAGTAGCAGGACATCAACACATGTTATGCATAAAGTAGATTTACAGCAGAGGTGAGTTACTCAAGCCTGAGGAAACTCAATTATTTTGTAACGGGCTATTAGCAAACCCACCCAGCATTTGCCTTAGAGGGAGACATTATCTTTATTATCCGAAAGCAAGCAAACTCTCCTTGCACTAGAGGGAGACACTTTCTCTCTCTTCCAAAATTGTTCTCTACACAAACATCCTCAAAAAGATAGCGCAGAAAAAAAGTTGTAAGGAAATATAAAAAATCCTTGGAGGGTCATCTTGCAACACCTATCAAGTGCAAAGTATTACACTAGGTATTAGGGAAAGGAAAAGGAAATTATTCAGGCTTCATGGAAATTATACAGCTTACTTAGGAAAAAGATGAGTGACAAGATAGTTAACAATCCAATAAAAGTAAGGATTATCATAATGTTTAAAACAGGAAGACATTTAGCCCAGCCAGGAAAATCAGGGAATGCTTTCCAAAGTATTTGAAGTAACAATTTTCAAAATGCATTTATGTACACGAACTTTCCTTAATTTCTTAGAGGTTCTGCCTTATCCATAGTAAAGGATTTTATGGCTTTGCACTAGCAATTGCTCAATATGTATTTATACAAGATTCGTTTGCTATCATTATCCTCTTTTACCAAAATTTCCTGTTTCTGAGATTTTATAAAGATACTGAAAACTAATCTGACTTAAAGTCTTTGTGGCAGACTCTTGGAAATAATCTTGATGACTATAAGAACATTTTAAAAATGATTTTATTCATATACTTCCATAATGCTAATGAATTTTTAATCTTTTTCTACATTTTATCTTTTCTATTGTTACTTGTATATACAGTGTATAAATAAAGTCACTTATAAAAGAAGCAGCAATATAGAAATAAGACATTTGGCCTTTGGGGAATCTTATTTCCTATGTTGTTTTCTAAGGTCTCCAAAGAGTGGTTTGTGCACTCCTATTTCCCTGCAAGATAATCTAGTGGGTGGATTATAACTTCTATATCTTTTATTTTATCTCATATTAAAAAATGTCCATGTTTACATATTGTGATATATAAAATATATCAGTATAGTTATATATTTATAAAATTTAAGAGTAAATACATAGATAATATTTATGGCAATTATTTAAATTCCCTTTCATTTCCCAGCAATAATAATTAATAATAATAGGAATATTATTAATAATAAGAAGAATGATGTTATTTAATTCTAATTGAGTACTCACTATAGTCCAGATACTGTACAATAAACTCTATTAGACACTCAATGAATCATTATAGCAAGTCTTTAAAGTACATAGTGTTACTACTAGGCCAGGATTATAGAGAAAAAATCTTGGGAAAGATATGTAACTTGCCCAAAGTTATCTGGATAATAAGTGGCTGAAACAAGTTTGAAACCAACATAGTTTCCTCTCTTGAGCTCAAGTCCCTAAATATTTGGCTACATGACTCCTCATTTGAAAGTCCTAAATTGGTTAAAATTTATATAACAGATGATTTATACAATTATTATTTCTACTTAACTACTGCAGAGGCTGTTAATAGTCCCAGGCAAAAGGGCAAAATTTTTTTATACTTGAGATAAGGAAAATAGAAAGTGTGCGAGAAGGTATTCTGCCAAAGTAGAAAAACTTAAGTAGGAAAACTGAGAAAGGGGCTGCTAAATTTTGGGAGAAATGTAGGACTTCAGCGGATTCTTGGTTTAAAGGCCTTCTCCCTTTAGCAAAATGCATTCTGATTCCACCATTATAGGCTACTATGTAGTTATAACTAACTCCAGGTATTTTTTAGAATTCTGAAACATCAAACACATAGTCATTTGGAGAATGAATAAATCCATGAATGACTAAACAAATAAAAGTCTATTATTTTATTTTCAATATTGTTGTCATGCTTACTTATTTAAATCTATTGCCTCATTCTTAAAATGTGTAGCCCGTAACTCATAAAATGAAACTCATAGCTTGATGTCTTTAGTCCTAAAATGTTTGTCCTACCCCATCATGTATCATTTGTTGTCACCTGTTCCTATCTTCAGTGTGTCTAGACTTGTAAGTCATCTTTCTAATTTTGGACTAAACTAATCCCTTAAGGGCATTACTAATGTTTTAGTTTTGAATCATTTTCTCTTTTCTGCACCATGTATTTAACTCTTCCCTTGCTTATACTGCCTTTAACATCTCTTATTTGCTCTGGATAGACTCCTATACCACCCTACTTGTCATAGGCTGTTTCAGCCAAGTTCCATCAAAACATTTGCAGTGGTTCATTTAGTATGGGAGGGTATGAGAAACAGAAAGGAAAGAAAAATCAGAAAGACCAGCAGTAATCTCACTTTCTCATAAATTTGTTAACCGTTTCTTAGATCCACTTATAGTGACTTTTTCATTCTTTCCTGCACATTGACAATCCCAAGTCAGAGATCAAAGCAAAATGTTGTATGTGTTTACACTACAGAATTAAAAAAGGAAAAAAAAAAAAAAGAGAGAGAAGAAGGAGGGGGCAGGGAGAAAGGAAAAAGAAAAGAAAAAAAAAAGAAAGAGAAGCAGCTCAACAGGAGAAAAAAAAAGGCGCATGTGAGCTGGTTAACTTGTACTCAGAATCCTTATTGAACATGATTATCTTTTCGGTTTTTTAATTTATTTATAATGAGCATGGAAGAGAAGAATTATGAAAGATGCCTCTATCTGATATAATTATATGAGAAATCTGGTATCTGTGATTATGCATAAATCTCTGCCCATAGGCAGAGACCCTGTAACTTGTATAATGGATGCTGGAGCCATCCTTTGTAACTTCCACATGGTTATAATAAATACCCACCCCCAAATCCCAAATGTTTAACAACCACTGCAGAAGAACTTTATCCTGTTAAATGCCAATAATAATATGAACACTTCTCTTACTAATTGCTTGCTCCAATTCATCATTTCTTAACAAGTGACAAGAGCAAGATAAATAAAGCACTGCTAGATGATATTGAATGACTCTTGAATTACTGAGGGCAGGGCTAAGCCCCACCTCACACACTTATGTTACCATGGGCTTCAAATTAAATGCTTCCCTGATCAAAGTGTACACATCACTCTTTTATTCATCCATCATCATTTAACTAAAAATGCCACTGTGCACATCTCTGAGCTCTATCCCTCATGATGGAAGAAAAAATTGAATATAAACAATTAGAAAACACCACCTGCTCAGTGCTTAATGCAGAGGAAAAACATGGCTGTACAGTTTGAAATAAAAAATCCGTTAGCTTAAGCTCAGAACATCACTTATATTACCAACCATGGAAAGTGTAAGGTACTGAGGATGTGAAATAAAATATTGCGCGACAGATACCTGTTTTCTCTTTGGCGATTTCCGTCTGAAGACTGTCAAGCACAGAGTGTGACTGATGAGGCCTCCGTAGGCTTGTCTCTATCTTCAATACTTGCTGTTTGCAGCATGATAATAACAGTTATTACAAGTGAAAATAATGTCATCAATACAGAACATCAGATGGCTCAAAAGATGGCCTGTTGAGCTTGCATTTGTGGCTGACAGCTGCCCTGATGTAAAAAATGAGGGGAAAAATGGTTTTCAGCAGCTTATGTTGACGCTGAAGATCAAAGCCCAGAGAATTTCAATTTATCCCCCAAATAAAAGGAAAGACCATGGATCACGTGATCTCATATCTGCTTTTGTTTTGTTTTATTTTATTTAGCAAACAAAATTATAGGAGAAAAAGAGGCAGAGAACTGCAAAGGGTCACAGGACTTATTAGTGAAATGTTTGTTCTGTCCATTCTCTATTATTTAGCATTCTGCCAATTACACAGATGATTTCTCTCTCTTGAAATCTCCCAGTTTGGGTTTGTTTGTAATCGATTTTCTTCTTGTTGTTTTTTTAATTTTCTTTCAATTGAGGAAGCAATATTTAATAAGACTACGTTTGTATTAATAGTGGGTTTTGGTTTACATAGAACATGGGATGAAATTTTTGAATTTAGCTGAATAAATATTCACAATACAAATTTTGAGAGTATACATGTTTAATATTTTAGAGAAACAAAATGCCAGATTATATCATGCTTTAATCTCAAACTATAATAACTAAAATAATAGCAGTTGGCTTCTAGATCTTTTAAATATTATTACGACACTTCCCCCTTCTATATTTTGGGGTTTAGTTCATAGGAACCATGTAAGGATAAATGGTCTAGGCGCTAGATTTGGGACAAGGTGTTATACTACACCTCCACAGGAGCTGAGGCAGGTGTCGAGGGTGATGTAGAATGCTGGTGGTGGAGATAACAATGAGTGCAAGGGCCAAAATGTATGGAATATTTATTGTATGCCAGACACTTCAATAAGCATTCTGTGCACAATATTTCTTAAGATCTATGAAGATCTTAGTCAATTTTGTATGGTAAATGGTTTTATTACCACCACTTTACAAAACAGAAATGCTAAGGAGGTTACATTAACATAGACTATGAACCTAATTAGCTGTGCCCTCAGGACAGAAGCTATTAGCATTGCACAGAACCATACTGTGCTTGACAGCCTTCAGATGGCAATTCCCCAAGAGAAAATGCTATCTATCGTCAATATTTCATCTCACACCCTCAGTAACTTGCATCATCTATTTATTAAATGTCAAAGCAGATGGTCTAACAGAAAACATGTACCTAAATGGCCTGGGCAGAGAAGCAGACACCAAATAACAGGCAACAGAACAGATCTGAGACTCCAGGTTTCAGTGAGCACTTTTAGAATGGAAAAAAGGAAAGTTACTACAATATAAACTCAGAAAAATGTTGTGACGCACTGATGGCCTCAAAAGAGTATCGGGAACTGGTGTAAAGGACACCAAATTCATTCAGATAATTGTAGAATAAAGTACTGATTGTAGATGGAGTTGTGGACAAAAGAAATAATTATCACTACTTTAAAATATGCTTATTCAATTCAGGAGAAGAGAATGGAACTGTGGGTTCAGGAGGAGCTTATGAAACAGTGAGAAGACAAGTGGGAAATGCTTTTTAAAATGCTAACAGTGTATTTATAATCATCATGGTGTGTTTTATTTACTTTCTAGTAAATAAAGTTCTCAGAAAACTAAAGAATAAATCTTAACATGACAAATGCAGGACTTACCTGAATAATCAGATATTTCCATAATCATAAAGATTATTTACATTTTGCAGTGGTTGTGATAAATTAATAAGCCTTCTGCATCGTGGTTTAGCTCTGTAATTGTAAGAATATAGAAAGATTCTATTATGTCACAAGAGATCTCTCTGGATGGCAAAGAAAATCCAATTATATATATGAAACGACTGAAGAAAAAACAGGTCTTTTGGTGGGATAGGAATGTAATACATGAAAACAGAAAAATGATCAATGATACTTTAAGAAATGGAACTAGCAAAGATGTAATTATAGAAAAGAGAATAGTTCTATAAAAATAGATAAAATATTTTTTTTAAATAAGTATTTTACAAATGTGGGGGCGCTTGCTAAAGTAAGTAATAATAATTCCATTCATATACTTGTTCATACATAAGAAGTCACCTCTTTGTGGTGTCATAAAGAAAATTAAAGTATCAAATGGAAAAGTAGATTTTGATGGATTACAAACTGGTGTTCTTTAGGCTGACAAAATATTTGTTGACTAAAAAATTACTACTTTTTAAAATAATCAAATTGACCTGGCACAATGGCTCCTGCCTATCCTCTCAACATTTGGGGAGATTGAGGCAGGAGGATTGCTTGAGGCCAGGAGCTCTATACCAGCCTGGACAACATAGTGCAACCCCATCTCTACGAAAAATAAAAATAATAATAATAAACTAGCCAGGTATGGTGACATGTACCTGTAGTCCTGACTACTTAGAAGGCTGGGGCAGGAGGATCACTTGAGCCCAGGAGTTCAAGGCTGCAGTAATCTATGATTAGTCTATTGCACTCTAGCTGTGCAATCCAGCGAGACCTCCATCTCTAAAAAAAATACATAAATAAATATAATCAAATTAGTTACCAAAATATTACAAAATGGTAATTTCACATGAACATCTTAATTATGGTTTGTCTTGAAAAACCAAAACATGTGCTCATATTCTACACAAACACAGTCATGGGTCTCAGTAGACATGTTCAGGCAGAATGTTTTTTTTTAATTATCCTCAGTTCCCACCATTCCATAGCACCCCCAGAAGTGAAACTGATGGCATTTGTCAGTTATTGCCATGTTTTAGCTACTGTTTCTCACACCCAATTTGCTCCTCTCACTGTAATGTCTTTACATGTCACGTAGGCATTTCAGTTTTCTACTCTTGCTCTGAAATGGTCATAGATCCCTTTTGATTTAGTGTTTTCTGTTCTCTTTCCTCTTAAAATTATTTTCTCTGAAGAGAATAGAACCTGTGAGGCTCCAAATAGTGCACTGAAACTCAGTCACATCTAGGAAAACAATGCCAAACTATTAAGAAAGAATGAATAGAATAAATGAATTACCCCCAAGCTCAGAGCTAGTGAGTACCAGATCTGAAAATAAAGTTCTTGATTCTTGAATTCTGGTCTAGTGTTCCTAGGCAATATAATCAGTTAATCTGATTCAATTATTTTAATTCTTGAAATAAATTTGCTTACCAGTTAGATATAATCAAATAATTCCACTCTTTAATTTCAAATAGCAAAGTGTTTTGTAGTAGAGTGTTAGATCTTTTATGAAAGAAAATTGTCTCATAAATCTAAGTAAAACTTTGAAATGTAAAATAAAACTGATCAAACCAGGGATGACGTTTGGTAAGAAGTATTTTGTATTATTAATATTACTTATAAAATATCAATTATTGCAGGCAATTTTTAGAAGAACTCTATCAGAGCATTTTTAATATACTCTGATTTTTTACGAGACAAACTCATTCAACAATTATTTTTAAAAATACGCTTTTTATAAAGGGAAAAAGGAGCAAACCATGTATCAAATTCTCACTATGTACCCATTGTTACATCAGGCTTTTAAGATTTATTTTACCATTTACGTTTTCATGAACATCCTGTGGTTAGGATATTGTTATCATCCCTATTCGTTGGTGGAAATTGAGGATTACAACAGATTAAGTAAATTTTCCAAAACTGAAAATTAAAAAGGTACTGGAAGATCATTTCCAAATTCACGAAGTAACTGCTGTCTTAGTTTGGGCTATTACAACAAATTACCATAGACTGAGTGGCTTAAACAATAAACATTTAATTCTCAAAGTTCTAAAGGCTGGAAAATCCAAGATCAAGCTGCCTGCACATTCAGTGTCTGATGAGAGCCTGCTTACAGGTGCAGAAAGAGAGGAGAGAGAGAGAGACAAAGAGAGAGAGAAAGAGATCAACTCTCTGGCGTCTCTTTTTATTAATGTCACCAATGTCATTCACTAGGGCTCCACTCTCATGAGCTAATGACACCCACCTCTAAATACTATTACATTGGGGATTAGGGTTTTACTATATCAATTCGGGGTGACACAAAGATTCAATTTACAGCAATTGCTAATATTACTCTTAAAAATTATTTTCTCATTCAAATATTTTCAGTCAATGATTTAATACTTGGAAGCAGTTGGATTACATTTGGTATGCCCATGAGGGTGTATTTATGAGCTGTGTGTGTGTGTATGTGTGTGTGTGTTGGAGGAGGAGTTTGTGAAGTAGGAGCACAATTTCTAGATTGTGAAAATCTAGATAATGATGACATATACTATTGATCCAGGTGATTTTAAACTAAGTTAGGAGCTGATTACCCACTGATTCAATCTGTGGGTCAGTGGGTATTTCAGTATAAGGCATACGTGGTGACAATAATCTTCATGTGGTAAACTGAGATTAAAATTGACATAAGGGACGTAATTTATAATCAGAAATGTGTTTATATTGCCTACTGATTTTTATAAATATATTTGAGGAATAGAGTTTTGGTGATAACTTTACTCAAAGATTTGTAAGATGATTAGATAAAGTCACCCAACAATTACAAAAATAAGAACTGAAATAGCGAGTACGTATTCTCAACGAGAAAAATCGTTCAAAGTAACGAAAGCCTTATTTCTTTGGTCCACATTATCTATTTTCCTTTTCTTCTTAAAATAGAAAATGTTGGCAGTAAAAAAACAAAAACAAAAGCAAACAAACAAAATAAGCCATAACTAAACCAAGTACAATTAAAGGAAACAGGAATGAGAAATAGCGTTTTACAATAGCCACTTATTCATGTGTGTGTGCATGTGTGTATGCATGTTTGTGTGTGTATTAGTATTGTTATTCAGCTTGTAAGAAAGTTCAAGTAGAAAACCAAAAAGCATTGTCAACTATATTGCATTAAGAACCAGACAAAATTCACTTAAGTTACCTTGACAGAAATGTTGAAAATAAATGCAGAGAATTATATTTAGAGTGAGAATGCCCCAGTGTCTTACAGTCTTGAAAAAGCAATTAAATTGAAGAAATTGCCTTTGGAGCTTGGAAGGATTTAAAGTATTACCATTAAAGATTGAGTTGGATAGTATGCCGTTAACAGGATACATCCTTAAACACTGCTATCCGGTGAATCAGAACATACTTACTGTGTATACAAAGACATAAAGGCTCCCATAATTGGACTTATTGCTGGTTAGAAAATCATCTTTAATATTTCCCATCTTTTTTGATGTAAATTTAATTCACAGTTGTAAGCAGCCTGAATTAGAAACTTTTAAGAAAAAGCTTGAGTCCTTATATGTTTTAGATAATTGTGTTTATATGATATACTACCTACAAAAAGCAAATAAACACTACAGGGCTTTTTCTGCTATATGCCAAATTACACTTTTGTTAATTTGATTGATTTTTATTATCTTTGTCTCTCTCTCATCTATTTATCTATCATCTATTAATCCATTCATCTATCCATTCATCCATCCATCCTTCCTTCCTCCCATTCAATCTTCTATTACTTTTAATATTATTTTCACTAGAGTGCCTAGTTGCTTTGATTTGTATTAATATTGATGTAGACTGGTAGAAAATAGAACTACAGAAAGATTTTTGTTTGCATGAAGTTTCCTGAGGGCAGTAAAGAATTCACTATGGACTATCTACTCAGATTAATATTAATAACTATGAAGAAATGTAATGGGCTGAAGAGCACTGATCTAGGGCCAGACAGAATTTTAATCTTGGACCCTGACATTTACTGACTGCATGATATTGGTTACTTAAATGCCTAGACTTTAGTTTCCTCCTTTATAAAATGGGAATAATAACAGACTTTATGTTAAGCTACATAAATTGCTTTAGGTATTCAAAGAAGAGAATTGATTGTCATTGGATTAGGTGTCTGAAATAGAAGCTTGAATTCCTAGGAGTGAAACAAATTTCACAATACATGCCTGACTGCTGAAGAACCAGGCTACTTGATAGGTATGTATATGCCCCTCTGCCTACCTCTTAGACATTTTCTGTCGTGTCAGCAGTAGGCAGAATGTTGGTCTGCTTCATGTCTACATTATATACATGTGGGAGCTCAAACAATGTGATATGAACTAGGAAGAGAGACACTTCATGCTTACATCTGTTCTTCAGTCTCCCAAATAATAAGATACCTCCAAATGTGAAATGAAACTCATCAATAATGTAAACTCAGGAATAAGTCCAAACAACTTGCATTTCGAAATTATATATACATTATACTTGCCAGAATCCCCAGCTGTGTCTTAATCAAAGAATCTATCAGGTGTCCAAAGCATCCATCTTTTACACATGCCCATCTAAAAAATACATCCGTTTCTTTTAAGTCAATAGTTCATCTCATAAAGCATTATTTTAACGGATATTTTATGACAAATTATGCTAGTTTTTACCATTAATATTTTCTTCCCTGGTTGTATAAAAGAGAATACAAATGCTTTGGCCTATCAATTATTTAGTCATTTTAGATGTGATCATTATTTCCAGATGTCATAGAGGACCCATAAAAGTGATTACAAAACATATTTGATTTATAAACTTTTAAACTTCTGTTTCCTACACATTGGCTCTCTTCTGCAAATGTAGGAATACCCTATGCATTTGATACTAAGTTTCCTCAGAATTGTCAAAAATTCACCATTGATTTTTCTGTAGGAACTGAGCCTTGAAAAAAATCAGACTCAATAATAATTTTGATATTAACACTCTTCTGAAAGACTCTGTGAATGAACTATTAATCTATACTCACTGATTAAAACCAAGGCCAACTTATATCACAGTGTACCACTTTTGTCTAATTTTTAAATTTTGTTTACAAATACTCTTTCTGAGGGAAAACAGCATTTCTCTGGGATACATCTCTATACACACAGCTGTGGAAAACAGCTTTTATATTTACTCTGTCTCTTGCAGGAGTTATATAGTAAATGAGAGTATTCTAATGCATGGGCTACATTATAAAAACTGCTTTGTTATATATGTTGTGTGTGTATATTTACATACAGCCAATGCATTCACTACCGTCCAATGGCACGTTCTATGGTAAATGATGGAACTAGTACAAACTAAATGTGAATTTGACCTATGAATTCTTCACTTGCTCTTCCTCATAAGCATGGCACACTAGAAAATGTAGAGACTTAAATACACAAACCGAGTGTGTCAAGGCTCACATTATTACATTTTTATTTTACCTGTAACTGCCTGTACAATTTAATTTGCAATTGTTTCTTTAAAAAGAAAATAAAGCTGAGAAAGGCTACACAAATCATATTTTGTGATTTAAAAGAAAATAAATACCACTAATTCATGCCTAGAAGAAAAAAAAAAAGTGTGGGAACTTTATTGCCCTTATCCTCACTCTCCCACTTGCTAGGAAAATCTGTGCTTTCCTTCTCGATGTAAAAAACTAGGTAGAGAAAATATCTGTGCTTAGCCTTAGAGGGAAAAGAGAAAATTATCGTGAAGCATTCACACGATGCAAATAGAAGTACTTGCACAGTCTGAGGGAAAAGGCAGTGGAGGATGGAGAGCGATAGAGTCTACCACAGGGGGGGAGATACAGCCTGGCAGGCACACAGCTACTGTATCACATTCAGAGTCGTCTACCCAAAGGGAGAAATCAAAGCAAGTGTAAACCAGAAAAATGACTGCCAGTATAATATCTTTAATGTCAAAACATACCTTTTTAAGAATATATGAACTGCAATCTTATTTTGAGATGTAATCTAGGATTATGATTATTTTGGAAGCCTCATTCTGTTTGCCTCATTAGGTCTATTTGACTTGAACATAAGGTTTGTGATGTAAAGCTAAGACTTGAACATAAATGATATAAAGCTATCTTTAAATAGGCTCAATGACATTTGAAGTTATCTGCTGGGAAATAGTTAACTTTTCCAAATTCATAACAGCCTTGCTTTGGGGAAATTACTTTCGATTTGGTGAGTAAATGAATCAGTAAGGCTCACTGAGGTGGGAAGCAGTGATGGGAAGCAAATATACAAACCCCTAGTTAGCACGTGTTGGGAATAATGATATCGTGCGTTTAGATGCTCGTGTCAGTGAGATCAATCATGTGGGTGAATTTCAAACAAAATCAGCAACAAATACTTCGAGCCTATTATAAAACCCAGACTGATTAACATTTTTGTTAACTGCTATCTCTCTACCCACCTGTCTATCCATTGATAGATTGATCTATGCGTCACTGTGTATATTTCAGAATAAAATGCGTGATAGAGATTATGTTCCTTCATGCATAGATATTTGTAGAAGGCCTACTGTGTGTCAGCTATTAAACAAAGGCAGTTGAACAAAACAGTTTTCAAAAATCACTGCCTTCAAGGAGCATAGTGTCTAACTAGGAAACTCAGACATATAAATAGACAATTGCAATGTAGGTTAGTGAGCTGGATTATAAGGTCAAATAGAGAATGAAGCCACAATGGGACACATAATACTTGGAAGGCTTATTTAAATTATGGGATTTGCCAATTCTTTCTCAACTAGAACAATTACATACAGCACATGTTATATTAAAGGAGAGACAGTATCTTTTTACGCATTAATTTTGTCACTGAAGAACCTAAAACACATTGGTTATTGTTTTCCCCCAAGCTGAAGAAGCTAATTATTATCAGAGTTGTGACTAGAATCCAGGAATCTAACTATGGTTTCAGTGCTCTTGGCATTAGTTGTACTGCTTCTATTTAAATATCTATTTAGAGACAATAGAAATTAGTAGAAAGGGAGCATTTGTAATGTTATTTCTTAGTCACTTTTCCCTTATATCCTTTTCTCTGATTTGCTATTAAATATGTATAACATATAAAGATGAAAATAAATAATTAATCAAACTAATGGTTTGCATTATATTTTGATTTGGTGAGTTAATGAAGAATAATGTCATAAAAATCCTTATAAAAGCCACCGATGATCTTAGAAGTTCTATCCATTTCAATGAAAGCTATATTTAGAGACTCTGATAATTCACTCCACCCTTGTTAGGGATAAACGGAATTGTGTTTCTGTATCTGGCCAACTACTATGGAGTTTGGATTCAATTTGTTAAATTTTGTACTTTGATACTATGTAATATAATCCAAAATAATACATTTATACTATATACAATGTTCCATTAGAGATTTAATGAACAAACACTCAGATGCCCATTTTTGTTGTTCCATATATATATATATATATATATATATATATATATGAAAAGAGGCTCATTATTATGATTCAAACTAAATGCAGGCTCAGGCTGCCCAGGTTAATAAAGATGAGGTGAGGAAAATAAATTTGCCATTCTAGAACTCTGTGCTCAGCTGGAGGAGAGGCGATAACATCATAGGCTCACTCTTGGCTCTAATTAACACTCAGGATAATAGGATCGAATACCAAAGCTCATCCAAACCAAAGTAGTATAGTAATAATGCCTTTATAGCCACAATTAATTTACAAGTCAAGTGTAAGCCTTTGTTATGGAGGCAAATCAATTTTATCCTAGACATATGTTTAAACTGATAAGAGGTTTGCTCTGGAATCAGTCAAACCTGTGAGTCTTAGCTCTAAGATTCACTAGCTTGCTGGGACAGAACATTTCTGAGATGCTCAGAGTTCCAGTTTTGTTTTTCTAACCATAAAATTGAGGTGAAATTTAAGGAAGAGCTCAATTATCTTTGATACATACCAAGTAAGTACTAAGAAACGTAACTCTCATTAGATTTAAAGGTGAAATACAAAAACATAATAGTCTATAGCAGGGGTCAGTAAACTTTTCTGCAATGGACCAGATAGCAAATATTTTAGTTTTGTAGAATACATGATCTTTGTTGAACTCAACACATTGTAGCATAAAAGCCATATACTTCATATAAATAAATTGGGATGTTTGTATTCCTATAAAGAAGGGTTTACTAAAACAGATGGGGTGAGTGACACAGAAAAACATTGCATTAGGCAATTCCAAGCTCCGGCCCCTCCACAGAAACACCCAAAGTGAGCGGAAACTGTCAGAACTAACACTGTCGGGATGCTGGAAAACAGTCAAAAGTTTATCACATAAAGTGAACGCTACATCAACAAAGAATTGCTGAGTGAATAAATTTCTATTATGCAGCAAGCATTTGTTGAGAATAATTCTACCAAACCCGAATTTCTAGAAAGCATAATTGGCAATTGTACAAAATCTGGGATCACTGCTTAAGGCATAGCCTAAGATTTGTCCCCTTTATCCTTGTCTCTCCAGGGTCAAGAACTCTGGAAATCTCTTGCCTTATAGATACCTAAAATACAAATGAAGGTCATATTTTTCTTTCTGTATACTAAGATCACAATACAAAGCCACAGTAGGAGACTTTTTATACTCCTTATCCCTTCAGAGTTATAGACAATACCGATAGCTTACCCAATGCACACAGTTTACTTCTCAAAATACACAGTGCTGGGCTCTTGAAAAACGCACTCAATAAAACTTTCAGGCAGATGGTTTAATTAGAGAACATAATGATGTTCTCAAACAACTCCTTTTCAAACCTCAGTCCAGCAAACAGACCCGTAAATTGGTCTCTGTCTTGCTCCAGGCCTTAATCTCTCTTAATTCAAGTTCCCTTGGCAATTTACACCTCACACCAATTTAAAACAAAGCAATACAAAACAAAACAAAACAAAGGTCTTATCATCCTTTCATATATTTAAAGGTAGATATGTCTTACCTCAATGCATATAAAGACTCATGATGCATGGAGCCCTATAATAAACAGATTTTCCATCCTGCCACTATTCTCTAAGGCTAAAAGCCAAATAGAAGGCACATAATCTCTTCAGATCTGTTCACTATAGATTGTCCAAGGGTCCAAACACCTGCTCGCCTGAAATGGGACCTACCAAGCATTAATTTCCATCATACAAAAAAAACTTCCTTGATATTTGAATCATAGGGTTAGATAATTAATCCAAACTCTCCCTACAATCTCCTCCAAGAAATTGCAATTAGTTCTCCAGGGCCACATCTGCAAACCATATAGATGGGTAAACTACAAAGAAGGAAGACTGACACAAACAAGCAAAAAACAACTTCACTTAGTAAATAAACATCAGATCAGAGATAATAATGGGATCAACACCATGTGCCATAACAATAAAATCAGACAATTCTTTGTTGGTAATAATACATGCTGGATAAAAATTAATATCAGCAACAAAAGTCAGTCAAGTACAATTGCACATCATTCTGTTGACTGTTGGTCTTATTATTATTATGTGTGTTTTTATTGGTTTGCAATCCAGAAGCCTAAACTCTCCATGTAAGACATTGTTTCAAGTTAACTTAGAAAACGCGTAGGCCCACATGCCGTCAACTTTGGCTAAAGCAAGCCCTGAAGCCCAAAGATGCTGCTGGCTTGCCTGTTGATAACTGAACTGGCAATGGAGGAAAAAGGCCCATTAATAGCTGGTCAAATTAGGGGCTAGCTTACTGGTTAATACTGGAATTCCATCTTTAGCCACAGATTTTTATTGACAGACAAATTGACACACTAATTAATAACATGTGCCCAAACCATGCCATATGATTTAAAGCTTATTTACAGCAGAGCCTCTCTCATCACCCTTCTAGACAATCCTTGCATTGTTGAGAACTTTCAGATTTGTCTACACTTAATTGAAGCTCTAATTGTGCCAGTCAGATTCTGGCACTTTGGCCCATTACAAGAGTATCATGGATGCCAGCATCACCTTTGCTAGCTGTGTACCCACAGAACCCCTTGACTGAAAGCATTTTGCCCATCAAGCTCCCAGGACCCATGTTGCCTTTGAATTCTAGAGTAAGTTCATCTGCTCCAAAGTCCCATAGAACCATGAAAAATATGACCCACCTCAACCTGAGTGGGTATCCACAGGGGGTGGATACTCTGGTCCCATATCATAGATGATGTCACCTTGGCCCAGGAGCTTTCCAGAAATCACATTGCCTCAACCTCAGACCTCGGTGTTGGAGATAACTTTGTGTCCTACATAGGATACGACTGCAGCTGGGACACTAGACCCCAATCCCAGAGATGCCCCTAGGCTCTCTCTCCTAAATCACTTACAAATTAGACAC
Source organism: Lepilemur ruficaudatus (assembly GCA_963574885.1). Lineage (NCBI taxonomy): Eukaryota > Metazoa > Chordata > Mammalia > Primates > Lepilemuridae > Lepilemur > Lepilemur ruficaudatus. The sequence goes on along the minus strand of CAUYRT010009669.1, from coordinate 15,983 downwards.
TTAAGAAAGCATTTATTGATTTCTTTCTTTAGCATTTGGAATTCTATTATGTTTCCTGAGCTTAGCACAAGATCTTGGTGTTCTCTGCTCCTGCCAACTATACACTCTTACATTACCATGCATGAAGGCTGATTTTGTAGAGGTGATTACTATTTGTGCCATTCTAAAAAATAATGCAAATGATTGCTTTTGCCAAGAGGCAAGTGTTGGTTCTCCTACTTAATTCAGGCATGCATGTGATCCTGAGGAATTTACTAATGTTTCTATGCCACAATTTTGTCATCTGTAGAATGGAAATGTTAATGATTTCTACTTTAAAGGTGGATTATGAGGATTAGATTTGTTAATATATTTAAAGTGATTACAACAAACCTGACCAGCATTCATGAGTACTCAATAAATGAGAGCTATTATTATTGAGAATTACCATTATAAGGAAAATATAAATAGCAAAAGACATGTAAAAACAACTGTTCAATATGTTTCAACTAAGATATAAGAAAAAAATAGTCAAGTTAAAAACAGTAAGATATAATTTATGAACTATCAGGTAAAATATTTTAACTCCTACCCCAAATTGTAAAATGTTTGCTTATACATAATGTTTCTGAAAGTATTACTGTCATGCATTTTTGGTGGGAGTGTAAACTGCTTAGTTTCTGTGGAATACAAGTATGTAATATCTGTCAGCATTTAAAGTGCATATATGCTTCCACTTAGTAATTCTTCCACTATAAATTAACCTTGCAAATATAAACATAAAAAATGCCTTAAGTGGAAATTTGTATACACCCTTAGTTTTTCTAAATTCTTGTATACACACTTAGTTTTTTCCTTATGCAATCAGGCAAAAATATTTAGTTTGTACTTATGAGTTAAGAAATTGGGAAGATATACATCTACCTTTTATTCTGTAACATTATACACAATATGAATATACATGTTGTGAATATACAGACATATACACACATATACATGTGTGTGCAACAATAATAATAATAATTATTATTATTTATTTAAATAAGTGTTATCTGGGCAGGAAAATTATGTTCTCTTCAATACAGTTCACTCCATTTTAAAAAATAAAATAAATAAATATTTTATTTTCAAATACTGAAAGATTGAAGAAGTAATCATTTTGAGAAGAATTTGAAGTAGTTAAAAGTAAGTAAGAAATGTGGACAAATTGAGAAATAATGAAAAGGAATATATTTATGTTCCTTTTCTCAGACACACACAAACACACACACACACACACACACACACACACAGATGCTCAGACCTACATAAATAACCTAACCAAGGAATATATTTATGTCCCTTTTTTCTCTTTCTCACACATACAACCTAAATGAATAAGGCTGGGATCAATGCTATCATTATTTCATGTACTTCCTGGTACGTAATCAGTGCTCTCTATTTAATAACTCTTTTGGTTGTTGTAGCTACTACAAAGTTCAGCGTTTGTATTGATTTTGGAATGAGGGTGGATAGGGAAAAGAACTAGATGGGTTTATAGAAAATAAACTTATTTTTAACACAGAGAATAACTCCATAAAAGAATTGGCCTTTAAAATATCTTTGAATGAAAGTTTAAAGAAAGATTGCAACAGATATAAGACTTTACAAACAACATTTCTCTTATTTTGTCAGAGAATGAGCTTGCCTGGGGGTTCTTCAGAAAAAAATATTATGGCCTGTAATCTACTATGACTGGATGCTAAATATTTTGAAAAGCTACAGGATTATGAAGTCCACAGGATAAGTTAATTGTCATGATAAATCCATATCCTCCCTGTGAGATAAATACATACACACAAATATACATACATATGTATTTTATATATACGCACACACACACACATATACATTTTTTTAAGCCAATATAGGCAAACCTGAAGCAGAAGTGAAAAATGGACATTTCCCAAGGAAATAAAGTGGAGAGAGAACCTTGCTCAGGAATTAAGTTATTTTAGGAAGAAATGGACCATATGAGCAGCAGGTGTGTATGCTAATAGAATGACTGTATGTTTTAATTAAGCAGCATTTCCCTACAGAGTAATTACATATGTTGTTTACTCAACTATTTTTTAAAGGCCATTAACACTTCTGTAATGTACTAATGTATTTTCTTCCCAGGCTACAAGTTAAAAGCTTTAAGAACATTTGCTTTCATTATATGTAATAGACACTCTGCTTATTGTGAATGTTTGTTCCCTATAAAGGCATCCAGATATTAAAACAAACATATTAATAGCCTAACTTTCAGAGTTTACTTTAAGTTTATAAAATTTGTCATAGTTCTTTTGTAGAGAATTATGCCTTGGAATGTATAGAAGAGGAAAAACATTTTATATATCCTTAAATACTACTCTAGCAATGGAAACTTCTGTGGTTCCCATTAGTTCTCATAGTTGCCGCAGGGAAGAGTAGAGTGGGAGTGCCACTGCATGCACAGCCAGAAAATTACCGTGTGTTATCATTTGAACTGAATAGTTGTCAGTTGAATTTAAGCCTTCCACATGGAAGCACTCAGAATAGAAGTGATTGTGTTTCTTTGGAAGTCTCTTGAGCAATTACTACAGAGTTGTCTTATAAACAGAAGAAATCCTATATATTTTAAAGGCTTATAAAATACTTGACAATGGGGAAAGTATAATTGTGTTACATGGACTATCTTAAATCCACAGAAGTTTTTGGAAAAAAGATTCTATGGTCCTGTGTTTATCATCACAGAAAATCAGTAATTGGATTCTCTGAAAGATAAGTTCATAAAAAGCTCCTGGTAGAAGACTATAATATTATCTTCTAAAATGTTGAACTTGGCTTCTAAAGTTTCTGGATTTTAGGGCTTCTGATTTTAGTTTTCTATGCTGGGATAGTAAAATCACTTGAATCAGGCTCAGTGCATTCATTGGCACCACAAAAATCTTAAGGAAAGAAGAGAAAGTGATTTTTAGACTTAAATAGAGGATTGAAAGGAGAAGTAATCTACTTTTTTATTTTTACCTATCAATTTTATAAATTATTGTCAAAATACTCATAGACATGGTTGGAAGGAAATGTTTGGCAACAAGCATTTTTGACAAAAAATAATTCTGGACAAATAATGCCAGTTTTTCTAGGAAGGCACTAAGTGTGAATGACTGTTGAGTGGAAATGTCATGGTTGGTCAAATTCAAATATCTTTCTCTCAAAACATTGGTCCCTGAGGCTACTAAAGTCAGAAATCCAAAGGACATAGCCTCACACCATACAAATAGATATTAATTCAATATGCATTTTAAATACAATGTCAACCATAACAATAGGCATTATATCCACTTTTTTTTAAAAAAAAAAACACACCATGCCCTGAAAAATAAACACCTGGATCCTCAGAAGTGAATTAAAAGCACGGTTTAAAGGAAAAAAGGTCTCCAGCAAAGACAACCCAACAGGGTAAATTTTAGTATAAATAGGCGCAAGTGTTTTCCCCAAGCAACTGTCTAACATTGTAGAGTCACACTTTCTTTCATGATAAAATAAATTTAATAGAATTTGAATTCGGTTGTCATTTAATAAAGCAATAACATACAACTGAATTTTTGGTAGGCCTTCAAAAGTTTTCTTACAGTTTCATAAAAGGAATGATAGTGGCACTGGCCTTGGAGTGGAGGTTTATTTCAAGTCCTTGTTGTTCATTGGGAAAAGAATTTCAGAACATACCAATTAAAGCAAGCAAGCAATAGCTTTTATTGAAAGCAAAAGTACACTCTCAGGGAGAAAAGCAGGCAGGCTGGAAAGAGAGCAACTGTACTGGGAGGAAGTGGTTTTAGACATTTTGTAGTCTTACTGATTGAGGGGAGGAATATTCAAGTCCAAGGGGTTGGCTTTTACTAAGAATTTAGGTGGGTAATTGCCAGAATTGGATTCTATCCCATTTTCATACTTTATATGGTTGTCTTGGAACAGTCATAGTGATTTCAAGTGTGCAGAAATTTTAAAACCACAATGTAAATGATATTGTAATTAGGCAGAGTTTATGTAGAGCGGAGGCAATAGATGACAAATTTGTGGAAGTCAGTTCTAGCCTGAGGTTATCAGCCTCTCTAGTTAGCTTCTGCTTAAAGGTTGTTTATTTTAACACCTGCACCTGATCTTCAAGCCCTGCATCTGGTCTCAGCCTTATCTCTTAGTTTCTTACTGTAACAATAAGAAGTAGATGAGCATCATGAGTAAGCATGCTTAATTTGATGTGACAGTAGTAACCCTCCATGCAGTATAATTTTTTAAATTGATGAAAATAGTCAATGTATGTAATATCACTGCACAAATAGATGATGCCAAAATTAATGAAATTAAAATAAAAGTAAAATTGAAAAAAAATCTTGACAAAAGTCTACAGACTTTTAAAAATAGAGCCAGAAGGTATTATAGATATTCATTATCTTCTCTGGGCTGTGTCTGTTTTCTATATGCTGAAATGGATTATAGCCTTTAACAAAACTTTTCTGTATATCTCCAATCCATCAATACTCTTTTCAGAGTGCTGTTTTCTAGGTGCAAAAACATGACATGAATTAATCAACCTTTCTGGGAAGCAGGACTCTGGATGAAGAAAGTAACTGAGAGGACTGCAGTGTGCCAAGGGTGCATATTGGCTTGGATCTGTAATTTAGTTCAAGTAGCTTCAAAACCTAGCTCCACAGCAGGAAACCAATCCCCTATAAAAATCTTCTGGACATAAATGCAACTGAATTTAATTGGAAAAGCCTTGAATTTGGGAGCCAATCATCCAGAAAATGCCAAATTACATGGAAAATTACTCTGGTTTACCATGAAGATAGCTTCACACCTTAGGAAATTGTCTTAAGAAACTGCTTCTTTCTGTAATGACAAACCACTCAATGTGCCTTTAATACCATACAAGTTTCATTAAAACCCCCCAAAACAATATCAAAATGTAAGTTGCATGGCATAGTTACAGAAAAAAAAAATGGGATAAGTAATCATTAGACTGGCTTGAGTAAACTTAACTCCATTTCTCCAAAAATAATAAGGTATAGAAATATAATGGTTCTTCCATTTTGAAATGACCAGGAATAACCCCACAGCTTTTTGTTTGCTTGTTTTGTTCTTTTATTAAAAGTTCCTTTGAGGCTCCAGACATGTAGTCATGCATAAATGGGAGAGAAAGCCATGAAAATTCATTTCTCATTGTATTGAGCACACAGAAGTTAGGGGAAAGTATGTGAATTGAATGGTCTGTAATGAGAAAATGTGTTTTCTTCATGAAAAAGAGCGATCTGAGTATTAGTTTGCTCCTTAAAAAGCCTTGGAAGAGCATCTTCTCTCTTTGATATTCCTGACACATTCATTAGCCAATTTTAGGCTTATTGTATCTTTAGGTGATAATGTTTGTTGACTTATTGCTTAATCTCAGCATGGTTATACGGCTTCTAAAGGAGTGGTTTATCTACGAAAGAAATAGTAAGTAATTGAGCCTTTTTTCCATGTAAATATCTTTTAGTAATATAAATGATGGAGAAAATAAAGCTCTACAGGTGTTTTTGAGATTTTTGTTTGTTTTTGTTTTAATAGTTTGAATGGGAAGTTGGTTTCAGATATAATGGAAGATGTTCAATGGATCTTATAAAGTAGGTATTATTCAACTAGACATGTTGTACAGACTTTAGGTGCAGCCATGTGTGAAAACAGCAAGGGTGAGGATACCTGTGAACAAATAGTATTGCTTGAGTAGTTCAACTCTAAGGAAACTTGGTATGGGGTTAAGAAGAAATTAATATAGTAAGGGAAAGTTTTAATGACCTGGTAAATCTAAAATTAAACATAGCAAGTTGGAAAGATATATAATGATTGATTATCAAAGACACAAGCCATCAATTTATATTGGATAATAATCATTTAAATATTTTTCTATTTTACTCAATATAATATATTATTATCCAGGCCCTGGTAATGAAAACCAAAATTTTAATACCTTCACAATCCAGTTAACTTTGTAAAATGGTGGTTTCCAGGGGCTGGGATGGTTGAGTTTATATGGAGGATGGCTGGGGAGATGGTCAAAGGATACAAAATTTCAGTTAGATAAGAGAAATAAGTTGAAGAGATTGATTTTATAACATGGTGGCTATAGGTAATATCAATATGTTGTATTCTTAAAAAATGCTAAGAAAGTAGACAAGTATACTTACCACAAAAATGACAAGCATGTGAGACAATGCATATGTTAAGTAGCTAGATTTAGTCATCGCACAATGTAAATATACTTCAAAACTTCATGTTGTATGTGATCAATACATATAATTTTATCTATCAATATTTCTATTTTGAACATCTCTAAAACATATCAATATCCATACATTTATTCGAGAGTTATTGTAAACCTACTTTATTCACAGGTTTGTACAGGAACTTTTAGAAAATGACCTGGGGGAGGGTTATTATTATTAACTAATTTAGTTTGGGACTCCGTACACTGTTGGCCTATCCCAAAGTGAGAATTCAGGCTAGCATTCGCTGAACAACTATTTTGTATACAACACTCTTCCAAGTTCCATATACAGGGTAGATGGAATCAGCCTCATTTTATAGGTTGGAAAACTGAAGTTCACAGGAAAAAGGGACTGACCCACGATTGTATCGGAGAGCTGGAGTTGAAATCCAAGTTTTTTCTCAGTCCATAACCCATCATCTTTTTCCATATCACAACAGATTCACAAATAAATGGTGCTTTATTATTTTCCTAATATTTTGTATATAACATTCTTTTGATATTCTATAAATATCCTTTTATATTCATAGGGCTGATAATATCTAATTCCTATGTGAAGAAATCAAAATGCAGTACATGTGATTTTAATGTTCTTCAACTTATAGTCATTTTTAATTTTTAAAGACTTAAAAATAACCTTTATATTTTAGAATAGTTTTCAATTTACAGAAAAATAATGAACATAATAGAGTATTTCCCATACATTCCCCATGTAGTTTCTCCTATTGTTAGCATCTCACATTAGTATGGTTTATTTGTAATAACTGATGAACCAGTACTGATACATTATTATTAACTAAAGTCCATGCTTTCTTCAGCTTACTTGTTGTTACCTAAAGTTCCTTTTTTGTCCCAGGTTCCCATCTAGGTTACCACATTGCATTTATTAATCATGTCTCCCTAGCCTCCTCTTGGCTGTGAGTTTCTCAGACTTTCTTTGCCTTTGATGACTTTGGCAATTTTGAGAAGTACTGCTCAACTATTTTGTAGCATGTTCAATTGGTATTTTTCTGGTGCTTTTGTTATGACTACAGTAAGATAGTAGTTTTTTCAAAGGAAGACTACAGAGGGGAAGTATAATTCTCATCTAGTAATACACAGGGAAGATGTTATTAATGTGACTTCACTGATACTTTTATCCTTAATCACCTGGCTGAGGTAGTGTTTCAGGTTTCTTTAATGAAAGTAATCATTTTTTCCCACTTCGTACTGTACTCTTTGGAGAGGCATCACTAAGCACAGCTCACATTTAAGGAGAAGGAGTTATGCTCCAACTCTCTGAGGGAATGTATTTCTACTTCTTTCTTATAATTATAAAAATAATAATCACTGCTTATAGAACATTTAAAATATATAGTAAGGAAACCAAGAATAAATAAAAATTATCTATAATCTCATACATACATATATGTGTTGCATAATATCAGTGATTCCGACAGTTGTAACACAGGTGACATTTATTAACACTGAATTATGTAATACATTCTGAGAAATGTATTCTTTTTTATTCTTTTTCAAATTTATGAGAAAATTAAGGAGAAAGTTTGGTGCCAGTCTGTTATTTGCAATTGCCCAACAGCATATTATTTCTACCACAGCCGGAACAGCCTCAGGCTTTGATGTTTACAGGCAACTGTTTCTACCTGGATCAAAATGACATTATTTTGTTCTCATCATATTTTTAGGAACATGTCTATGCTTTTGTCAGTAACGCGGACCTTCAAATTGTAAAAATGAAATATGATTGCTTAAAAGAAATGTTTTACAAGTAAAAAGTGAGCCAATTAAAGCATATGATTAAATAATAAGATTATATACATAAATAGCAAAATATAAATAAAAGATATTTGAAATATATTAATTTAACCCAAAAAGTAGAAAACTGTGTAAACTATATAAAAAGTGGCAAACTATAAACTATTTAAACTATATAAACTAGGGTTCAGGTACATCTTAAAGTGTGTGGACCCTGTATAAATATTACTTTCTGCTCATACTTGGCTATAGAAGAAATTTCATTTAGAAATGTGTTATAAAATGTATGGGTTTATTTGAAGCATAGTAATTTGTCAAAGAAGCTGTAGCATAAGTAGGTAGAAAGACCTACTTAAACATTTGTTTATTATCCAATCAGTACATGTGAAAGTTCTTCATAGTATTCAGGTATCATTTTTTTTACATTTTTAGGTCCAGAAACCATTTCTTCCTGGGTTATTTTTTTTGGAAAGAAAGAAACAGAGAGAGGAGAAGGAAGGACGAAAGGAAAGAAGGAAGGAAGGAGGAAAGGCATGATTCCTAGGAATTTTGTATGTAATGGCCTCAGAAAAATACAGTGGCACTATTACTCACAATGTCATCTCTCTTCAATATGGCTATTTGTATTGAAGCCATATAGATTTCCTTGCCCTTACAGTTCCTTAACACTATTTATTTAATGCCACTTACATCAATACTTGAGGTGCTGCATCATCCATTGTGCCATCAAAGAAAGTTGGCTTTCAATGATTTTTTCTCAGAATTTGTTACTTGGCTTTGTTAATGATGCCCATAGGGCAAATCTAACCTAGAGAATGCAGGAACTTGTGAAAGATTATTTTTAGAGTGAAAGGTCACGCTAAATACACTCCTTGGGTTTTACTGCATAAACACAGAATTTATCTTCCAACTGTGTTTTATCATTAACACTTTAGTTCATATTTAATTTTTGTATTTCTCAATGTGATCTCTTTGAATGGTGGCCATACTATTGCTTTCCATACACCCACCACAGCAAGGAGGATAGATGAGAAACCCATTGTCTGAGTGAGTAGTATAGCCCCATTTCTGCATGGAATATCTATTCTACCTCTAGTATATCTTAAGGCAAACCAGTGAGGACCTGACGCCACCTCTACATTAATCAGCAACAAGAGAGGACATCAGTAATAAGAGCCCACACATTTAGAAAGCCCTCAAAAAAGACAAAACAGTCAGCCATAAGGGCTATCCTGTAGGATGATCTGATCACATCGTTCAGGAGATGGGGTGTGGGAGGATGACTTCTTTGGGTACCAGTGGAGGGTATACAAGTGAACGAAGCCTACTGCCATACACATGCTGTCTCTGAGGTTGCACAACGGTGGGAACAGGAACAAACAGAAGCCCATATATATATATATTTTTTGAGACAGAGTCTCACTCTGTTGCCCAGGCTAGAGTGCCGTGGCATCAGCCTAGCTCACAAATTCCAGGGCTCAAGCGATCCTCCTGCCTCAGCCTCCCTAGTAGCTGGGACTACAGGCATGTGCCACCATGCCCAGCTAATGTTTTCTATATATTTTTAGTTGGCCAATTAATTTCTTTCTATTTTTAGTAGAGATGGGGTCTTGCTCTTGCTCAGGCTGGTCTCAAACTCCTGACCTTGAGCCATCCACCCGCCTCGGCCTCCCAGAGTGCTAGGATTACAGGCGTGAGCCACCGCGACCGGCCCAGAAGCCCATATATTAGGCCCATTCAGGCAGCTCAAGCCCAAAGGTTGGTGATGGAACAATAGACAAGGGTCCTGAATTTAACCGTGTCCAGTGTATGTGTCATTCCAAATCAGGGAGAATCAGAGGAAATTTGAAAGGCAAATGTAGGAATGCTTTACCAAAAAGACAGATTTTAGAAAAATTTACACTGCAAGGCTGCTGCAATTTATCCCTTGCCAGATCTTTAGAAGATTATAGCATATCTGTAATACTTTTCAAAGCTTTGGGATTTGAATATGAGTATAATTTGGACGCTACATAATACTGCATTTAGAACATGCAAGTGCAACTTTAATAAAGTCATTTTAAGCTATATTTTAATATTTTTATTTTTGACATTTGCATTCTAATCTATACCCTTAATAAGGTATTTACAAAAAATAGATATTTCAGTGTTAAACCCAATTCTTGATATTATTCTATGATTTACTAATTTTCATATTTTAAAACTTATTTATCCTTTGATTGGCAAGGAATCAGTCTCACAGCACCAGTCTCCTAGTCAAGTCCTCACTTCTCACTACTTTAGCAGATTATTACTTTCTATTGAGAAATAATTATTTAATCTATTAGAATTAGTCTATTCTATTGAGGAATCAAATAGTTGGAGGATGACATAATGTTCATATATACTTATATACATATGTTCTGTATTTGTGTACATATGTTCACATATACACATAATGATTTTCATTAGAGCCATTATAATGTAGTACAAGAAAGTGCTGAGTTTCAAATCTCACATATAGTAGCTGGGTAAAATATTTAACTCGACTAGTCTTACTTTATTCCTTTGTAATTTTTTATATACTTAAAAAACATTCAGGATTCAAAAGGATACATTTTTCAAGTGATGAATTTTAAAAATACTATTTTTCTTTCTCTTCCAGTACTACCTCATTTTCAAAGCTCATCATTTCACCTTATCTTTGTTTTTCCATCTCTCTACTCACATATGGAGCTAGATCTGTCCCCTGCCCATTCCCCCAATTGAATTTGGTTCCATCACTTACCTCTTTTCCCATCTATGGGGTTAAACACTCTATTTAATCACATCTTTTAATATAGACTCATGACACAGACTGGGAGAATATATTTGCAAAATTCACATCTGATAAAGTGCTGTTTTACCAAAAATATGTGAAGAACTCATAAATTTTAACAGTAAGAAAACTAACAACCCCTCTAAAAATGGGCACAATACCTGAACAGACACTTCACCAAAGAAGACATACAAATGCAAATAAGCATATAAAAAATGCTCAACATCATATGGCATTAGAGAATTGCAATTTAAAACAACAAAGAAATACCTCTGAACATTAGAATTGCCAAAATCCAGAACACTGACACCACCAGAAGCTGGTGAGAATGTGAAGCCAGAGGAACTCTTTTTCATTGATGATAAGAATGCAAAATGGTACAGTCACTTTGGAAGACAATTCGGCAAATTCTCACAAAACTAAACATCCTCTTACCATAAGACTCTACTATCATGCTCCTTAGTATTTACCCAAATGCATTGAATACTATGTCCATGCAAAATCATACACATTGGTGTTTATAGCAGCTTTATTCATAATTATAGAAACTTGGAATTAACCAAGATGTCCCTAAGCAGGTAAATGGATAAATTGTGATACATTCAGACAGCGAATATTATTCAGCACCAAAGAGAAATGAGCTAATAAGCCATAAGTAGATACTCTGTGGTCCAACTACATGGCATTTTGGATAAAGCAAAACTATAAAGTCAGCAAATAAAGATTAGCAGTTGCTAAGAGTTAATAGGGAGAGAAGGATAAATAGGCAAAAGACAGATAATTTTTAGGTAGTGAAACTATTCTATATGATACTACAATTGAATAGATATGTCCACTACATATTTATCAAAAAAATAGAATGTATGGCACCAAGAGAGAACTTTAATGAAATCTATGGACTTTGAGTGATAATGATGTGTCAATATAGGTTCATCTATTATAACAAATGTACCACTGTGGTACATTTGGGGTATGTTGATAGTGGAGCATGTTATGGATGTGTGGGCACAATGGGTACATGGGAAATCTCTGTACTTACTGTTTGTTCAATTTTGCTGTGAACCTAAAACAGCTCTAAAAAATAATCTTTAAAACAAAGACCTGGTTGCGTATTATACTTCATTTTAATTTATGTAAGTTATTTGATTGTACAGCAATATCTTTGCTGGAACTCTGTGAGATTTTCTAATATTTAAAAGACAATCATAAGAAATACTTATTTTTGTGATAATCTATGTTACTAAAAGGGTTTTGATGTCAAGTATTCAGATAAGATAGATAATATTTCATAGTACATTCCCTTATTTTTGTACTTCTTCAATTTTAAATTTAGAAACAGAAAGGCAGGTAGCTACTTTACACCACCCAAGCTTTAATTCAATTTGTGAGAGGTGATGAATGGATACTGAAATTTAGTGACACCCTTAATCCTGTCAATAGATGACATAGTGACAGGTTTTAGGAGCACAAACCATTGATTTCTATTTTGCATGGTGTATTTGCCAGCACACAGAGTTCACATTTATTCTCTTCAGGGAGATTTTTCTATGTGTTGATAAACAAACTTTAAAAAGTAATAGAATTTAATCGTATTAGAACACTGCAGGCACACACAGACTGATAGAATTTTATATATTTATAATTCAGGAGTTACAATATAGAGACATTCTTATGAATAGATGTAGTCATTTATCAAATTAGTCATGGCCAAATATGAGAAATATTACTATTACTTAAACTCTTGACTATTTGTTATGTTGGAAAAAGCATTAAATCCATAGTCAAATATTTGAGTTTAAAGCCTGATCCTCCCAATTACTTGTTTGGTGAATTTGGGCAAATCACTGAATTGCGTAAGTTTAAAAATTTATTGGAAATATCATGAGCTTTTATGTTTGATGAATATAAACTATACCCCTTACTAGTGGGAAGACTTTTTGGTCAAAGTAGTCAATGTATTTGAGATTTGGAGTCTTCCCCCAATAAATAGGTATAATAATTCATATCCTGCACGTGGTAGATTAATATAATTTATGTATATTTTTTAGCACATGAGGATCTAGGAAATGGAAATTTCTATTATAAATGCAAAGATTTATGTATTCTTCATAATACATACATACATTTGTATACATACACATTTATATTCATTACTGTATTTATACACATATATGTGTCTCAATAAATTATAATCTTAAATCTAAAACAACTCATCTGGAAAATTCTATTTTCTTTATTTTATAAAAGAGAAAAGGAGGTTCAGAAGTATTAAATGATACCTAAGACTGCACCAGTGAGCGCTAAAGTTTGGATTCAAACCCCATCCAACTGACCCAAGAACAGGGGCGGGGAACCTGCAGCCTTAAGGCCACATGTGGCCTTCTACGTCTGTAAGTGTGACCTTTTGACTGAATTCAAATTTTACAGAAAAATCTTTTTATCTTTATAACACTTTTTTCATCTTTTATATTATTTTATTTTTTAAATGAATGTATTTAAAATACCAAGGAATAAAATAAGTTTCAATGAAATAATCCTCCCAGATTGACTGGCACAATTAGAACATTAGTAAGCTACAAGCACTAAATTGACGGCTGCTACACTCGTGATTCTAACTTCCCCTGCCTGACTGGTACCACTACCGCATGAGGCTGGTTGGTGAGAGTTTATGGCGGTCGAGTATGCCAGTCTGTTATCAGCTTTTGACAGTGGTGCACTATGTTTCTGTTTGAAGTGGAATTTATGAATAGTTGCACAGCTCGAGAGTATTTTTAATTGTCTGCTTAATAGCCCATCATGTCAAAGAAGACCAAGAGAACACTGAAGGAAGAACACAGATTTTTTTAATGAGGATTTGGAATTGCAATATTATCTTGCTTTTGTTAAAGATAAGATAATTTGCTTGTTTTGTGATACTGCAATATCAACATTAAAGAAATTCAATGCTCATCAGCATTGTAACACTCATAAAGGACCACAAATATTTTAAATTAGAGGAAGAGGTGCAAAAAGTTGTATTGCAGAAATTAAAAGATGACAAGCAAAAGCAAAGACATTTCTTTCAAGCAGAAATAAGACCTGGAAATAATGCCACTGAAGCAACTTATAAAGTATCAAAAATGCATTGTCAAAGTTGTAGGATGCTTAAACCCTGATAATGTTTCCAAGTATAAACTACTGCCTCTTTCAAAGAGAACCATAAAAGATTGGCAGCATTAATTAGCCTTCAACTTAACAAAACAACTTCATGCGATATTGCAAAAGGAAAATATATACTATTCAAGCACTTTGGATGAATCAACTGATATTACTAACTCAGAGCAGGTTTTATACTACATTCAGGTCATAATAGATTATTTTCTTTGAAGAGTTACTCGCTTAGGGCACTCTTGTAAATAGAACACAGGAAATAGATATCTTCAACAATTTTTAAGTTAAATGTGAAGTTGGAATGATTTTGGTAAATTTAGTGAGTGTACAGACAGTGCACCTTCCATGACAGGAAAATATGAAGGGCTGGTTTATTGCACAGAGAAAAAATGTATTAACAGATCCAGATGCTCTCATTTCTTTTCATTGTATCTTGCATCAGCAAAATCTCTGCGCTAAAGCTAATATTTTAAGTGACACTTTGCAACAAGTTATAAGTATTGTTAACTATATTTATGCAAATGCAACACAGCATCATCAGTTTCATAACATGCTTAAGTTGAATGATGAGGTATTATTCAGTGTGGATTTGCTGTACCATTCTAAAATGTGTTGGCCATTGCAGGAACAGGTGTTAGCCAAAATTTTATCTTTGTGAGAACAGATAGTTATTTTTTCTTTTTAAGACAGCCTTGCTCTGTCACCCTGGCTATTGTTCAGTGGCATCATCATAGCTCACTGCAACATCAAACTCTTGGGCTCAAGAAATCCTACTGTCTCAGCCTCCTGAGTAGCTGGGACAAGAGGTGTGCGCCACAACGCCTGGCTAATTTTTCTACATTTAGTAGAGATGGGGTCTTGCTATTGCTCAGGCTGGTCTTGAACTCCCAACCTCAGGCGATCTTCCTGTCTCAACCTCCCAGAGTGCTAGGATTACAGGCATGAGCCAGATAGTTATTTTTTTTTTGAAGAACAGAATCAGCAACGTGAATTATTGAAAGAAGATTTCTATAGGAATGCAGCATTTCTATGTGATAGCATGTCAAATCAAAATGACATGAATATTTCTTTTTAAGGTAAAATTAAGTCCATATATGATGTATGGCAAAAAAAACAAAACAAGCATTTTGAAAAAAGCTATTTTTTTCCAAAACACTTCTTCAAAAGCAAATTTCAGGTGAACATTTTCCCCGGTTAGCAAAGGTTACTGATGAGCAGGATGATATATGCAAATCATTTGAAAAATATGCAGCTGTTATAGACCTATTAATTGGAGAATACAATGAAAGGTTCACTGACTTGGAGAATCATGACATCAAACTCAAATTAGCATTTCTGCCTCACCTAATTTATATTACCAAGGCACCTAAACAACTACAGATAGAATTGAATGAGCTCTCAGTAGATGACATTTGAAAGTCATTGATGCTAAGAAAGATCCAATTGAAATATGGAAAAATGCAGTGGAATACCCAAACTTTGGGCAACATGTCCGAAGAATGCTTTCTTGCTTTTCAACCACTTATTACTGAGAATCTACATTCTACTACCTAACCCAAATTAAGTGGCCCTTAAGGTCACAAGTGATGGATCCTCATCTAGAGGACCAACTGAAACTGTGGACCTCCATATACAACCAAATATTCAAACGCTTTCCAACAAAAAGCAGGGATAACAGTCATTAAAAGGTTGGTTAACTTTAAAATTAACAAATAGTTTTTATTTTTTGAAATTATTAAGTACATAGTAGGTAGACTTTTACAAAAATGATGCACATTTTTAATTATATCTAATTGAAGTTTATTGAATGTGGTGTCATTTGATTACAGCTAAATTAATGTGTCCTTCCAACTTGAAAAGGTTCCCCACTCTGTCCAAGAACCAGAGCTTCTTGCTTTATGCTGCACTTCCTCCTACTATCCCCACCCTCGGTCATCTCTACATGGGAACTGAAACAGTAAGTCAGAGCTTTGCCTAAATCGACCTTGGTTGGGGAAGTGC
>CAUYRT010009667.1:0-12016 GCA_963574885.1 Lepilemur ruficaudatus | reverse complement strand
TATGTATCAATAAAAATAAATTAGTAAATACATTTTTAAAAAATGACCTCAGTGTAGGCCCCATAGCAGTACAACTGTATATGAATCTCCAGGGTGTGAGGCCCCATGATAAATTTTTTTTTTTTTTTTTTTTTTTGAGACCCAGTCGCACACTGTTACCTGGGCTAGAGTGCTGTGTCGTCAGCCTAGCTCACAGCAACCTCAGACTCCTGGGCTCAAGCGATCCTCCTGCCTCAGCCTCCCGAGTAGCTGGGACTACAGGCATGCACCACCATGCCCAGCTAATTTTTTCTATATATATTTTGTCAGGGAAAAGCATACAAACAAAAAAAGAGGAAAGAGTACAGAGTTTGGAAAGAGCAGATTAAGGATTTGAATTGGGCTTGAGTATCCATGTAAAGTATAAGAGGGAACGGAGAAAAAGAAAAGTTTCATTTGTAGGAGCAAGATCATGAAGAGAGATTGACATTTGGGGGAGTCAATCTCATTTTCAAAATATGTAAAATATAGCTCCGTATGTCTGCCATTGTTAATTATATGTTAGTTTTCATTTCTAAATGACCTAGATAACTATGCCTAGATAAAAAAGCGATTGTTCACAACTTTTATATTAAAACAGAATAACTGACTCCCACCGCTGCCTCAAAACACAGTGCATTGCACCGTGCAGTAACGACAGATCACTCACTGCCTTAATCTTCTTCTGCAAATACCAATTTGCAAATTTTTGTGTGTCCCTCTTTTTCTCCTGGCATTATAAAGATATGCATGCAAATGAGACAGAAAGAGAGAAACTAACTTATCAGCTCTTCAAGAACGATGATTCTGTTAGCCTCTATTATACCTAGGACTGCTCATTTCTTCAATCATATGATCTACTTTTGGAAAAAGAGGCAAATCTTAAATATTTTTTGCTCAAAAAATAACAAATCTTGCATGGGTGCTATTTTTATGATGTCAATGGTATTTGATGCTTACAGTAACTAACAAGACCAACAGAAGCAGGTCCTATTATCCTCATCTGACAAAAAAAAGGCATGGACTGACAGGAGACCATTCTTCTAAAAGCCTAAAGTGCTACATTTTAGATTCTAACATATGCCATTCCCACTGTTGTTTAAGGAAAAAAAAAATCATAGCTGAATACACGTTGAAAAACTACTTTTTTTTTTTTTTAATTTTAAAGGTTGTTTTAGATGCTGTTTTTTTCTTTTAGATGTGAGCATTAGTGGTTGATGTTATTTAGGGTTTATTCTGATGTGCTAATTTTCAGTGCCATTAAGCTATTTTATTATGATTCAGAATATATCAGGTCATAAATCTCTCAAGAACAGACATCTTAACTTGTTCATAACCATATTTCCAGAAGACCTAATACAGTGTTGGTATGATGGTTATTCTCAATAAATTATTTTTTTCTGAAATAAAAGACTTTTATAGTTTTGTGATATTTAACATCTTATGTACCACAATCTACACAGCTAGTTATGTCAATCCAAATAGAAAATAAATCTTACCTGATACATTTAAATGTCTACTCCTTCAATCATTTGACACATATGCATTGAATGTCTACTATTTGCCTACAATATTCAAGGGGCTGGGGGCACAGTGGTAGAAGACAGACAAGGTATCTTCCCCCAATACTTGTATACTTGAGGCAAGAGACAATTATACCCATGTGCATGCATAGTAAATTTGGGAATAAAAAAATGCTAAAAAAGATATAAAAAAGAGTATTGTAGTGAAGTGACTGAGGGAGGGTTACTTCAGATAAAATAAGAAGGGTTTCCATAAAGAAGTGACACGTAATCTGAGACCTACATAATGAGACAGCCATGCAACAAGACACAGATGGTGAGGACTCCAAACAGAACAGTAAAGGCAAAGGCCCTGAAACTGGGCTAAGCTTGTCATGTTCAAGGCATGAAAAGGTCAGAGAGGCTCACATATTTAGGAGATGAGTCCAAGACGTAGGCAGGGACAATATCACCTGAGACCATGAAGGCCATGCAGAGCTAGAAAGCTATTTTACATTCATGGGAAGGCATTAGAAGGTCATAACAAGAAAGTGACATGGTCCCATTTCCACATCTGTTTGTCCAAGAAATATTCTGAACCAACACAGTGTTCTCAGTTACCAAAGAAACACTAAATGGTGGTCAGATTTTTATCCTTAAGAAGGCTCATTTACAAAGATTTTTCCAAACGTATGGAAATGAAAGGAAATTCAGATTAACAATCATCCAAATTAAAAATGTTAATCAAATGACTCTGTTTTGCCAAGGAGTCCAGTGTGCTGAGGTTTTCCTGTACACACCAGACATACCAGGGATCAGTTCATAAGTAAAGCAAGGGCCTTCCCTGAGAGTGCAGAGATTTCACCCTCTCCTTCAGGCATGCCCTTCAGCACTGCAGAAAGAAATCAGCCCCAGGACAGGTGCTAGGTGAGGTGCCTATAACACCTGTCATCCTAACAGGGACACTTATGAGAGTGACAGGGCACCATTGATAATTTACATTAGAACAATAGGCATGAACGTGGACTGTCCCTAGATAATCCTTTGGCCTAGGCTTGATTTTCAACTTGTATCCAAACCAGCTATGTGGCTGGTGGCAAGGCATCACCATTCCTGAGTCTGAGTTTCTTTATCAGTCACATGATGTGATTGCATTTTCACATTTATTAAACACCAACTACCAAAGGGTCTCATTGGAGAGACAGAATAATAAAGCCCATTCCCTGTTCACAGTCTACTCAGAGAGAAAACAAAACAAAAAAAATACTGTACTGTATAGCACGAATGTAGCTATTAAGACATAAACCAAAGAAAAAGGTCTTAGCTGAAGAGAGGAGTGATAACTCCTAAGAAGACATCAAAGAATACTTCAAGGGGACCTGGTGAAATACGAGCTAAATTTAGGAAAATGAACAGAAATTCATATGTGAATCATCATGCTCCATTCTAGCCAGAGGGGAGAGCACGTACAAAGGCATAGAAGTATGCAACACCATAGCAAGCCCTGGCTATTAAAAATTGGTTTAACTAGCTGATCTCTAAGGTCCTTTATGTACCAAAACTGTGAGTCTCCCCTTTTCATACGTGAAATGTAATTTTTAAAAAGTAAAATTTCATTTTAGCCCCCAATTTAATGTATATGTTAAAATTCTATCTCCATTCCTCAACTACAGGCATTTGAGCTATCACTAGTCACATAACATTGATTTACAACGAGCTGCACGTGGATAGAAGTACCTGGCAGTACACAAAGGAAAAATGTGATGACCCAGGATGAATGCAAAACTCTCCATGAAATTGCAATTCATTACTTGAACAATAAAAGAAATAGTCTGGGGCAGAATGCTAAATATGCAGAAATGTTTAAGATAATAGCTAACTTTTATTGACCACTCAACAGATATTCATCCAATTAATTATCACAACACTCATATCAATTAGATATGAACACTATTTCTATTTTACAGATGAAATAGATAAGGTACAGACTAGATAAAAACTTGCCCAGGTAGACTACTTAGAAGTGGCAGAGCTGAAATTTGACTGCCTGCAGACAGCTGGCCTAAGAATCTATGCTTTTAATTACTATACTATATGCCTTTCAACACTAATGTCAAGATTGTGGGGGGCAATTCATGATATGTGGCAAGTGTTCTGTAATTCATCTTTGCTTTAGAGTAACACTGGTGGAGAAGTTGGAAAAACACTGACTAGATCTCAGCAGCAGCCTTAGGAAAACAAAACAAATCAAAACAATATGTAATAAGCAAAGACAACAAATTTTCCAAATCAATTTCCCACTTTCTAATTCAGTAGCTTAAATGTTGGGAACACAGGATCAGAATGCTTGCCCCCTGGGGTGGTCCAAATCAGCATTACGATTTCAGCTGAGTCCGGATGACATGAAAGAACTGGATTGGCCAAGGTTCTCATGGAAACAGTTACATTTTTGATCAGCTGTTTGTATTTCATGAATGTCGTAAGGTCTCGAAGGTGAACAACTCCATCTGTTAACTTCCTGTGCTCGGCATTTAACAGAACCACAAGCAGAAATGCAATTAAAGGAGACTTTGCAAGAGATGATGATGATGGCAATAGCAACAATAAGGTTAATGCAACTATGTCATATGTGCCTCAAAGCTTGCAGTTAAAAAATATACAGTATCTTATTTAATCCTAATAATATGTGTGTATTATTATCCCCATTTTTACATATATATAGATAGATGAAGGACCAGAGAGTATAGTGAGTTTTGCAGTACAAGAGCTAAGATTAAAACTAAACTTTTAAATACTAAATCTAGTACTATTTCCTCCTCTACACAGTTGCCTCTCAAACTGTCAAAAATTTCAGCAAGTCATCATGGTTTTCCTTAGAAATAACTAAATTGCAATCCATGTAAACTGAGGCTTTGTTCCTCTGATTGCCCCAGTTTCTCTATAAAAATTCTAACACCCCACATAGCATAATCCCTGGTCTAATCCCTGAATTGTAGAGGGTAAAAAATTGAAAATTAATGATTTTAACCAATGTGCCATCATATTTTAACACTGGGAGCTGAACAGAGTAGCAAAACAGGCTGCCCTTCCTGCAAACGTTTAGGTGGACGGAGGGCATGGCTGAAAGCTGCTTACCAATACAGGACTCCCCGGACAGTGAATAGGTCCCATCGTCATGGAAACCGCTTCTGCACTCACAGTGGTACCACCCTGGCAGGTTAACGCAGCGGGAATGGTTGTGGCACTCAATGATTCCCTCTGTACATTCATCAATATCTGCCTCAGAGAAAAACACAAGCCCACCAGGACATTAATTTCTTTTGACACTAACCTTTCAGTAAACACCTCAAACATGCTCAACATGTCAACATATCAATTAATATTGGTTAGTCACCTAAAATGAAAGTTATAGGAAGAAACAAATCCCATTTTTTCCCCAGAGTCCAAACAAATTGCAAGCTTCATTCTTGGATGCTTTCTTACATATCTAACAATGAATGAAAGCTGATGGTCACAAAGACATTCCCAACTCAAATGGTGTATTAACTTCTGAATAAACAAAAACTAAATCGAAGATGTTTGGCACAGTTTTGGTATTGGGTATATAGGACTTTTCTTGGATTCAATGTTTCTAAGTTGCTAATTCCAGATATAATTTTGTGTTCTTTGAAAATAGTTATGAACAAAGAAGTTTGGGAAACTCTGGGTTAAAGAGTGTTAAACTGATTTTGTAAAGTTATAGTCCCAGAGATGTGTTATATTAATATGCTCCTCAAAGCTTTGAAAGAAGGATGATAATATGCACTGTTTCCCAAATTTGTTTGGCTGGTAAATGCTTTTTCTTGGGATACCAATAATATCTTGCAAAACTAATGTTTTGGGGAACACAGTTTGGGAACTACTGTTCTAATTCTTTTAAAACAGCTGATAGATTACCTAGTCAATCAGAAATTTTTATTCTTCATGCATTTCTGATGAAAGGAAGTCTCCTGGGCTTTGTTTTTCTCTAGGCTCTGAATCTTTAGAATTGGAAAATATCTGAATCAGGCATAGATTTGTTTAAACCAAAGGCTTGCCTCTGAACTGAAGGAGGTTGACATCATTGTAGAAAGAAGAGTTGCTAATTGTTAAACCAGGGTCAGCTCATTCTTACAGAATTTCCCCATATAATTATTTTTTGGAATATAGCCATTGCTGGCTGGGAATCTTCTCTACTTCTCTTGGAACTGTCTAAACTATTGCACTCTTATATGAATATAAATTTAATTAACATTGCAATATAACACATAATGGATACAAAACACACTTTAGGATCTTTTTCAACAGGGCCCTGTTGTAGGCATCAGCTCAGGGGCAATCAGCTACTAGTGGCTCTATTATATTGATTAGTCCTGAATTGTGCATTGAGCTGTGAATTTAGTTTGAAACCGGACAGTCTCATCTCATGGCACTCTGGCCAAGTAAGAAAAGAAAATGTGTAGCTCCTTAAACTGGGCAACTCCAGCTTTTCCTTTTACTGCCTACTGCCACCTTCTTGCTCTACAGCACGTATTGTTCAGCCCATAAAGTCATTTCGCATACAGTATCCCTTAGGCTTCTAGATGCCATCAGACCTCAGGATCTGTTGCTCTTATTGCACCTTCAGTTATTAGAGTCAGGCTGTGTGTGTGTTTATTATAAATCCCAGAAAATAAATTTCTAACAACTATGTAGATTGTCATTCCTCAAATTTTACAAGACTGGGCTCCCTGGAACATACATTGGATCACTAAAAATTCCAAACCTTGGCATAGAGAAATGACTGGAGACAGTGGCTCACAGAGAGACTGGTCTTACCTCAAGTAACAGAGACAACTCAGTACTTTTGTAATACAGGGCAACAAAAGACACATAACCAGAGGACTGACTTCCAGAGATGACTTCTTTATGTTAGGCTGAAAGACAACTCCGTAACGAAGCAGCAACAAATTCTACCTGTGATATTTCTTTCCAAAACTCCCAGAGAAGCAGTCATGATCACCATACACCCTATTACCTATAGGCTGCTGACAATACTTCAGGTAATAGCCATGGTTAGTGTTTTGGGAAACCAGGAAATACAAAAGTAAAAGCATCTCAATTAACCAAAGCCATCGTATGTTCTGGTTTGCCTAAAACAGTCCTGGTCTATACCAACTTCCCTTTTACTCTCAAAACCATTCCAGTTGGAGGACAAATTATCTGATAATCTTATAAATATAGTAACACCTCCAGCCATAAATTCAATAGGATATTTCTAGGAAGAGTAGGAGTGGTGAATGATGTTCAAATGCTTTTTCAACTCACAGATATTTCCATTCCCAAAATGAAATGAGGAGAGAGGCTAGCAAGAGTTTCCGTGATCCAGCAGGGCAGAAGATATCTGCGCAGCACAGGAGACTCTCATAAGCTGGGAAGACAATCAGACAGTAACACAACTACAACTTCCCCAGAGACTGGGGAATCCCTGGCTTGCATTGGAAATGAGCAAAGTAATGGATATGCCGTTGCCTGGGAGCTGTGCTTCTCACAGCAGATTCTGTGGACTCATTGGGAATAATCAGGGCTCATCGAACACACTGGCACCTGGTAACAAGGCTGCACATTTCTGTTCCCTGTTCAAGGTGTATAATTAAAGCCAGAAAATTAATTTTACATGCAACCATACTGTACTTGAGAGGTGCTCACATTTTCATCATGTTCATAAAACTGGCTGTTTCTTCTGTGTAGGCCGTCAAGGTAGTATAAAAAGCAACCACCATAGATGCAAATGCAGAAAACACTTGGAGGCTTTTGGGCAATACTTTGGGGACTTTACAAATTATAAATGATGCTTCCTCCCCAAACTGGGTTGTAGCTGCCTTTGTCCTCAGAGATTTGTTTTTCTCAGTCAGTGCTGGCTGCAGGCAAACAAATAAGACAGATGTTCTGGGAACGGGGTCCCTCTGAGTTCACTATGGAATCTGACTCTCTCGCCCAAGGATTTCTGATAAATCACAGTGAGCCTGGCTGCAACTCACAGTGTGCCAGTCAACCTAAAGGAAATTAGCAACCAAAATGTCACCTTCCTTCCCTTAGAAAGTCCTGGGATTTTGATTAAATCTTAGTTTAATCCAGGAAAGACCTAAAAATATGACAGAGTAATAAGAGAAGCTGAGGTATTCTTGAGAGTGAAACCTACTGTATTCATTCCTGTATGCTCATTGCCAAGTGTCAGCAACACAATAACTAAGATTATTGTCCATGCCGCATAGCTAACAAACGGTGAAATCTAGTTCAAAACTAGCTAGAACCTGTATCTGTCCCTACTCTATCATATCATCTTGTTGACGATTCAAGAAGCGATGATTCAGACAAACACAATGCATTTATTCAATTCTCTAAATATTTGTTCAGCTAAAAATATGTGAAAGTATTATTTTTGTGTTGTGATGAATGTAAAGGTGAATAAGACATGAATTCCTGAAATTCTGGAGCTCACAATCCAGGGAGGAGTGATACATGCTCATTTTTCAAATCCTAACCAATACCTTCTCCAACTCCTCTAGACAGACAAGTCCTCCTTCCCCTAGTGACTCAGTACCTGTGAAAACATCTATTTTAGCACTTCTCTTGTCATACTGCAGTTTCCTTTTGTGTCCATCACTCAAACGCAAATTTCTCAAGGATATGGACAACAACTTCTTCAGGCTTACCTTTCTAGTGTTATTATTCCTAGTAATAGCTAGAAATGAGACTGTCAAGAGTGTGAAAGTGCCCAATACGAGCTTGTGGGAATGAATGAATGAAAAAATGACTAATGAACTGAATGAAAGGAACAATGAACAAGTGCTATTATAAAGATTCAAAATATTACCAGATTTGTTGACATTTGCAAATCACAAATGTGCAATGTAAATTCACAACACTGAATACAATAAGATTGATTCAATATTTATGTTACTTTCTTCTAAAAGTACTTACTACTTAATACTTTGCTGCTTCTCCTAATCTTTAGAGATTTTAAGGAGGCCCAATAGGAAACAAAAAGGTATAATTGCTATGATGTTATAATGAGTAATTATAACAACTGCAATTGTTACAATAAAAAGTCCTATACATACCAGAAATTTGTTATTCACAATGAGACGCAAATGACTACTCAAGGTCCTCCCCCACCCCCGCCACAGGATGTACCCTAAGCAATACATTTAATACCATTTGGGATAAACATTGAATTTGCTGTAGAAAGCATTTCCAAACAAATGAATGCTTGGATTCTTGCAAAATCCTAGTCTCTTGAGTTGGATGAATCTCTTCTTCCATCTAATCTCCCCCCTATTGAATTTACTATTTGCAAATTCATAAAATCAATAGAGTTTTTCTCAAAGCTTATTTTCTAAGAGATACTTTTGTATTTCATATTAATTGGCTGAAGCTCACAGTGAAGTAGAGGTTGGATTATATCTTTTCTAAGAATTTATACAGTGATATTGCGTCATGAAGAAAAACTTCCAGTATTTTCATTCAGCAAGTTTATTGAGAACCTACCATGTAGTAATCACTGTATCATACCTTCTGATGCAGACATGAAAAGATAGGACCCCTGCTCTCTAGACACATAGAGTGTATGGGGCAACCGAAATATAAAACAAAAAAAGAAAGAAAGACAATATGGGCTTTGGAGGCAAATGTGACTTCAAATTCCTACTCACCAGCACGCTAGTACATTGTTTAGCTTTTACAAGGCTTTGTTTCCTCATCTGTAGGCTGAGGATAATAAAATCAAACTCCATAGGACTGTTAAACAAAAAAAGAATCTTAAGCAAAATTTATCATTTCTTCCATAAAATATTAACTTTGTACTAAATATTACCACTAAAAAAACAGAAGACAGAGTAAGTGGATTCAGAAAATCCGCTCCCCCCAAAATGCTAATAGCAGCTTGCTACCGGGAAACTGGCTAGAACTGAGAGACTATTTCTGAATCTTTAGAAATATTCATTTGTATTTTGAGATAAGTATAACACTGTAAATCATTCAGGAAGCAAATCTATACATCTATAATATATACCCCATAAAACTTAGATTCTCCCTCCCAAAAAAAGTTTACATAAATTTAAGGAAGTAGAATCAGTAACATAAATTGCTACAACATAGAAAACAAAAAAATGATTATTATCTGATATTTGCTGAATGCCAGGATTGTACTGAATATAGCACGCAGACACTGTGTGATAGAAACAGACTATTTTTTTCCATCTCCTTCCCTTCTCGGGCTCCTAGAGGTGTGTCTTGAGCATGCATCCTCTGTAGGTAGATGAGACCAAGTGACCACTCTAGCTATAGAGCTAGAAGTAATGTAATTTCAACATGATCCATAAAAATGCCTTATATGAGTCCCTATGATATTTCCACCTGCTCATTACAGGCAAATGTCTATGGAACCTAGGAAGCCTCATATTGAAAATGGCAGAACCATTTCTTGCCTAGTTCCTTGTGTGACTATGTAGCCCTTTCACGGACCTAAAACTATCATGGACTATTTATATGAGTAAGAAATACATTTCTATGTTATTGAGCCATTACAGTTTGCAGCTGCTTTTAATTGCTAGCCAGAATTTCCTACCTATTATGATAGACCCCTTTCCATAGTAAGTGGAAAGACTGTGCTCATGTCAGAACTCATGCTGATATAATTCTAAAAACAAAAACAAGCAAACAAGAAAAAAAAAAAAACAGGACCGATCACAGACAATATAACCAGCTAAAGGAATGGAAGAGGTTTTGTACTGAGAGTCAAGAGTCAAGACAATGTGTCAATCAGACAAAGCCTTGTAGTTAGATACCCTTAAGTTTGAACCTGTTTCTGTTACTTCCCAGCTGTATGACTCTGAGAAAGTTATTTATCTTTTTTAAACTTTAGTTTCCTTGGCTCTTAAAAGAGGATAACATTACTGTCTTACTCTGTTTTGTGTTGCTATAACAAAATACCTAACACTGGGTAATTTATAAAGAAAAGGTGTTTATTTGGCTCATACTCCTGGTGGCTGAAAAGTCCAAGATTGGGCAGCTGCATCTGGTGGAAGCCTCAGGTTGCTTCACGTTATGGAAGAAAAATGGGGGGGGGAGCAGTTGTGAGTAAAGAGATCACATAGTGAGATAGGAAGAAAGGGAGAAACCAAGTAAGCCAGAATCTTTTTAACACCTCACTCTCATGGTTACTAACCTATTTCTGCAAGAGCAAGAATTCATTCACCCCCATGGAAAGGCATTAATCTATTCATGAGGCATCTGCCCCCAAGACCCAAATGCCTCCTCACACTGCCACTTTGGGGATCAAATTTCAACGTAATTTTGGTGGGGAAAAACCACATCAAAACCATAGCAATTATTAATGCTTAGTTCATAATTTTGCTTTAAGGATTGAATGAGATAAAAAAATAATAAATGATAAAAGATACTCCACAAAGTCAGGCAGACATGTAATTATCATTCTCTAATTTATAATTCCCACTATAGCCACTGAGGTGCTATATGTCCATGCCAAGACAGACTAAGTCTCCAGGCTTCAATTCCTTACATGAAAAAAATGAAGGGATTGTGCACTTAAGGCTTCCTCTAGCTTTTATATCCTAGAAGATGGGAGATCTGGGCTTTGGGCTCATGACTTCATCTGCTGCTAACCAGCTCAATGACTGTGAGAAGGTTTAAGTAACCTCTTTGTTCCTCAGTTTTTTCATCAGCCATACTGCAATTTAAAAATATGCACGTTTGTCTGCTGCACCAAAAAAAGCTCCAATAAGGTGTGAACAAGCTCTGGAAAGTCAATTAATTACTACATAAAACATATGGTGACATCATTATTACTGTTTCTTCTTTGTAAGTCCTGATTAGTAACCAGTTTTGGTCCATTAAACTAAAAGATACCTGCTATTAATAATGATGTCAATTGTATTGGTGATATGGCTCTCTGCCTCTTGTAAATTTCTTTCTTTACTGACTTTGCACAGGAGAACAGTGTCTTCCTGGTTGTGTCCATCTCATTTTATCTCTGAATACTTTCTTTTTGTCTGTCTATCCTCTAACAAATTGTGCCCAAATTCTTCCATAAAGAATCTATCTATTCAATTTCAACTCTTCCCTTTAGACTGGAGGCTCTCTTATATACATCTCTAAGCTGACCTCTAATGCAAGTCCAGATATACATTACTATTGCCTCTGGATTAGCTAATCTCAGAGGTCTCTTCCTTTCAGACTCATTCTGCCAAAAGCTTAAAATATATATCTTTCTATCTATCAAACTTCATTTCCACCCCAGCACTCTTTCCTCACTCTCATCTCCCATAATCAATGAATAAAAGGTCCAATTCTTATAATGGCTTGCAAAGCCCTCTGCAATCTGCCTTCTCTTACCTCTTTGAATTCATTAACTTCTCTTCCTTTTTCTTGCCCAGGACAGCCACACTGGCCTCCTAGCTATTCCTCAAGCATACAAG
>CAUYRT010009665.1:0-10598 GCA_963574885.1 Lepilemur ruficaudatus | reverse complement strand
GTAGTGAGGATGCTGCATATGCTCATCATAGTTGAAGTCTTTTTTGTTCTCATTGTTGCACCTGTAATCTGAAGATGGATCCCTTCTCTTAAAGTTAGGCTTAAGCATCGAGATAGCTTTTGACCTTAAAATCCTCAGTGCCCTTTTGGATAGATGCCTAATAATGCTATTGCTGGATCGACTGGTAATTCTAATTTTAGCTCTTTGAGGAATCTCCAAATTCTTTTCCACAAAGGTTGCATTAATGATTTATATGAGGAACTTCAGTCCTTGCTGAGTTACTTTAAAAGTTCTAATTTATTAGACCAGTTCTTTCAATGGTCAGACAGTTCTAGTTACATCTAAGAAGTTAAATGTAACTGAATTCCATGGGCTTTTCTCAATCTCCTCTTAAATTCTGACTTTTAAAACAGAGAACTAGCCCCCTCTGAAGAAGTCAGATATGCACATTTTCCTACCGATGTTTCTGCACTGTGTCATATCTTGCTGAAGGTCATTTTGGTTGAATTAATGTAAAATTCAGAGTGAGTAAAATAAAGAATAGAAAGAATTAAAAACTCTGGAATATGATTAGCAAATTTTGTTGAAATTTGATGCTAATTTGTTAGCAGCTCAGATTTCATTAAGCTTAAGGATTCACCATCTAGACAATATTACATTGTATTTTAAAAGTTTAAAAAATAAATAGAAGTTTATTGCACAAAAGTTTCAGCCACACCTAGCATTAATAGGTAAATCATTGCTGAAATGAAAGAAATCTATTACGGCATTTTATCATCCTCATGATACATTTTTGATGAACGGTGAACCGTGAATATCTGATGTAGAATAAAGCAAGAGGTTAAAGTAAAAAGAATTTTATCTGAAGATTAAAATTTAAAAACACACACATTAATTCTCCTTGATGTCAAACCAAACATATATGGTGCCTCTTTCACTAACGCATTATCTTTACAAAGTAACCCGGGTTTGTCGGAATTGAAATAAGATTCATTTAATCAGCTCTCGCAGTTCGTCTGTTAAAATGCAGCACTTTGCTCTCCACTTTGTAAAATAATCTTCAAACTAATGAAGCCAGGTCAATCGCATGCAGTTTTGTTCTGGCCAAATTGCTGTTAATTGCATGAAAGGCTTTGGTAAGGTCAGTAAATATTGCCTTTTTATGTCCTCTCTTGAAAATGGCAGAAAATAACTGTCTGTTCTCTGTAATGCATTCAGGCTCAGGGCAACTCATAGCACGTGGACTGTTGGATTTCCATTACCCGATTTGAAAACGTTCCATTTCTGAAGAATTGTAGGAGGGGCTGGAGTTAACAAAGCCGTTTTAGGAAAGACACCTTTGTCCTAAGTGCTCCCTTGCTACTCCTTAATGACAGCAGTGGTGTCCCTCAAGCTTCTGCTAAACTCAACGTGGACTTTGACTTCTTAAAAAATTTTCATGATAATCCTTCTGGACCAAGTCATCCCTTCTCCCTTGCAACAAACAGGGAGTGTTTGCAAGTCAGCTCAGCTCCCGTGATGACGTGAGGTACACAGTTGGCTGACCCGGTGAGCCACGCAGCCTGGGCCGTGTCATGAAGGGACAAGATGTCTGGGCCCCCGGGGGGGGGGGGTCAGGACCTTGCTTGTCTCTTTCATGCCGTAGACCTGACACGGTCTCTAAGACTCGGATCCACTCTTTGCCAGCTGTATTCTTTACAACATACCATCTCAATTTGTTGATGGGTTGTTGTGTGTGTGTCTGACACAGTGAGGTGCGTGTCACGTGAGCCGTAGAGCAAGCAAAGCCGGAAAACAACAGCAGCTGACAGGTACACGTGGCAGGGAGAGCGAGGGCCAGAGGCGGAGGGGCGGTCATGGCGAGGCGATGGCACTTATGTGCAGGGACAGTAACTGTGACCTCTTGAAAAGCTGCACCTAACTGTTTCTGTTTTTTACCTCCATACAAGCTCACAGTCACTACCAGAGTATGTCTGATATACTGACTACCAATATTGATTTTGCATTTCAAAAGATAATTGTTTCTTTTAGCCCAGAGCTAAGAGGCAATACCGTGAGTGGCTAGCTGAACTCACGAATCCTGGGCCGGCAGATGTAACCAAAAAGACGTAGACAACTTGGAAGGCGGCGGAAGGAGAGTCGGGTGGTTTCTGGGACCGGCTCCGAGTGCTGGGTGTTTCGGGTGGTCTGCCTCAGTGTGTGGCGTGCGTACTCTGAGTTTGTCGACCACCTGCGGGCACTGGGCTAAGTGTTAGGGAGAGGAGCCCCTGCCCCTGCCCTGGAGGAGCGCACGGCCTTGGGAGGATGACAGGTACAGGAAGGGAAAACGGGGATGTAGTAAAGTCCTCACGCCCTTCAAGTCCTCGCCCGAACGGCCCTCCTCAAGGCGACCCCACTGCTTTCTGCTGTGTCCTGCTCACACCCCTGCACCCCTTACCCTGCCTCATTCGTTACAGCACCGTTGCCTTCTAACCTCCATTTAAGTGTCTTCCTCAGTGCCCGCCTCCTCTTGCTCACACAGGAGCCCCAGAGAGCAGGGGGTCTTGTCTTTTTCGCCACCTGAATCCGCCGACGTGTTCTAAGCACCTAGAGCGAGGCCTGGCGTGGTGAGCCCTCCGAAGGATTTGCTGCAGGAATCAGTTGATTCAGGAATGAATGAATGAATGAATGAATGGAATGAATGAATGAATGGAAGACGCACCAGCAGATCGGTTAGCACCCAACTCCGTGGGGTAAAGATTAAAAGGCCTTTGGCCAAACACAGGACTTGTTGAGAGGTACTCAGATAAACAGACACCAAGCGCTCGCGGTGGTAGCTAAACATTTGATGAATCAAGGAGGCCTTCCTGGAGGGCATAAACTTTCTACATGAAAACTAGAAAGTCTAGAGAGCTGTAGGAAGGGTACAGAGGGCAGGAGCATTGTCCTGGGGCAGGTGGGGATGACACATAACAGCTGCCTGCGGAAGGGCCCCGTGCAGAGGAAATTCATGTTTCTGCACGCTGCTGGCTTTTAGGGTGTCCGATTTACACGTTAGACACATTCTGGCTCTTTTTTTTATGCCAATAATGATCTTCTTTTTCTTATTTCTTCAAAGCTGGCATGAGTGTGTTTTCAAGCTGCCATTTGGTAGTTTGGAGAGTGTGTTACATTAACTTATTCGTAAAACGTCATCTGGGTGCCTGGATGACGCTCTTTGTGGTGAGTGATCAGGGGGCCACTCACTACCTGTGGGATTCTTGGGAAAACGAGGCAATCTGTGGACCCCCAATTCCAAGCCCCCTTCACCTCTCAAGTGGCTACACGTCGATCCAAACCCTTAAATAACTTCTCCTAGTTCCTTCTTTTCATTGCAACAGTTTCAGGCCCAGGGTAGCGCCCTATTTCTGGGACTAACTTGAGTTTAAACCAGTACGGGATGATCTTTCAAAGACACCGGGAGACTCAAGACCTGAAAAGCTACCTGGCATGGGCCTACATACAGTGGTGGATGCAAATATTGATACCTCGGAAAACACCTTGATTCAGTGCTTCCTAGTAAAAGTCTTTGCATCACACTCTAGTTGGCTCAGCTCTGTATAAAGAACCCGAGAGCGCAGTAGGAAACGATGGCCTCGTTTTAAATTAGCTAGGCGTAGCAGTGAGTTGCTTTCTAAGTGACGGGCATGTGTGATTTATGACCGTATTCCAGAAAAATTCAATTATGTGGCATAAATAAGTAGAGAGTTAGTACGGGGCTTCAGAATAACAGGAAGGAGTATAATCACCACCCTCTCCCACCCGGAACTCATCACCGACGGCCTGCTCGGGGCCTGCCTGCCGCCGTGCGTGGAATTGTTACTGAGCTTGGTGAGGCTGTGTGTAGCAAGACGCTGGACTCCGGGCCAGTGGCTCACGGAGGACATTGGGGTGTGCCCGCGGCGTGGAGTTACCTGCCGGGACATGCGTTGCCATGGCAGGTTCACCTCGCCGCACATCATCCCGTTCCAGACGCCAAATACAGCGTTTGGTTCCTCATTTTGTCTGGAAAGGCTCCACCTGAAGGTCAAGATGAGACGGTAGGACTTTTGAGGTGTCTTCCTGCCTGAACCTGTAAGGACGTCACAAAACCTATGAAACCGTGGTCCTTTGTTTGCATTACAAAATGCATGTGGGGTGACACACCAAAATCCACCAGATATAGGTAAAATTTAACAGGTATAAATGTAATCCTTCATGTATTAATAGGTTAGGAAAAGAAAAATTTTGCAAAACACCTGAGCTGGGGAATCTTGAGAATATTTGCTAGCAATAACTAAATAAACAAACAAATAAATAAGTCAAACAGACCTAGAGCCCTAGTTGACCTCATGCCTCAATATGGGCCAATACTGAGACGCTGCTGCAGAAGCTGCAATAAATAGGTGTTTTGCCCAAAGAAAAGGAAGTGATTTAATAATTGCAATTAATTGAGCATTACATGCTAAGCCCTTGGACATATGCTTACGTGTAGTAACTCATTTACTTCACACTCAGCCTTTTGAAGGAGCTACTATTGTTGTCCCTGCTTTATAGCTGAGGAAATGGAGTGAAAGGGAGGGAGGGTAACCTGCCCAGAGTCACGCAGGGTGGAGGTCGTGTCGTGGAAGTTGGAGCCTGTGCAGGTTGTCTCTGGGGCTCGAGCCTTTCATGCGCAGCCCTTGCCTGGCTGTGTCCTGCAGCGATGGCACATCTGGATGTCAGGTTCTGCCCTGGGAGCCACACTGTTTGGTGGGGGGCACTGACAGTCTTGAAGTCACTGGGTCCACAGAGAGGAACCAAGCGAGGAAGTGTCACCAGTGAGCACGATTACTGAGGAACAGCTAAAGCACAGAGCGGGTGTCCCGGGAGCTGGTGGTCTAGCCTCACAGAAGCGTGTAAAGGAGCTCAGCATTGCCCTTTCTTGCTCCTGCGGGAAGAGCTGAAATAAATAGCTGGTCCCAGGGAGGTGAATATCAACAGGAGGGATACGGGCTGCACAGACCTCAACGCTGCTCTGTGGCTCGGCTCAGCGAGAAGCCAGGCAGCCGTCTCTCAGGACTCCCAAGGGTGGGAGTCCCACACTGGGGTAGAACCAGGTGAACACACAAGTGGTTTCCAACGCTAGAATTATTTTGTGTAGATACAAAGAAGATGCTGCTGCCTCCCTGGTGACAGTGCTGACCCCTTCTTGGAGGTCTGCCCTAAGCCAGCCTCGCTCTCCCCCTGGAGCCTGTGGCTGTTCTGCTGAGACGCTGGCCAAAGCCCACAGCTGGGGGCCTGGCTGCTCGGGGTGTGGCTGCTGACCCGCTGCCCCCACGTGGGTTGGAGCTTGTTTGAGATGCGACTCCCAGCCCCCACCCCGGCCACTGGTCACACTGCACTTTTACAAGGTGTCAGATGGTTGACATGCGCATGAGCTTTGGATGCTCTGGTGATGCTGTAGTTGTCAACCCAACTGCCCATCAGAGGCACCCGGCGGGGCTTTCAAAACACCGAAGTCTGGGTCCTTCCACCTTTCCCGTTGTCTGGGGTGAGTCCTAGGCACCGAGGGTTCCCAAAGCTGGCCAGGTGGTGCTAATGTCAGCCTGGACCGAGATGCCCGGGTGTAAGGTCTTACAAGCTGGCCAGGGACCAGCCCTCCCGAGGGTTGGCCATGACCTGATCTCTATGGCTCTGTTTAGCCTTTTGAACATTGTTTGGGATAAGAGAAAATGGATTTGTCCTGAAAAGTACTCAGTGTTAAAGCAGCACCACAGGTTACCAGGTTAGGAATTTGTTATGGCGATTCCGTTCTAGTTGGTGCAGACTTCCCGAGAGAGGGTTGTTGGACGTGGCCTTTTGTGGTTATGGAAGTTGCAAATGACAGCAGCTGAGTAACTGAATCCCTTGACTTAGAGGTTCGAAGGTGTCCGGTTGGAGGCTGGGATTGGGGGCCCTCGAGGTGAGACCCTCAGGGTTCTCCAAATGGAGGCCTCCGGGTCTCTGGGGGAGGACAGGGGAGAGTCCTGTCTGCACCCTGCTTCATCGGCCACCCCTTCTCTCTCAGCACGTGCCGTGAACCTGCTGGCGTCTGTGTGTTGACAGCTGCTGGGTTACCTATTTGTTGGTTTTGAAAATAACCATTTTTAAGACCACGTTTTAGCTGAATTCACCAATATGAATGCCTTCGTTTTAACCTGTGATCATATTTCTTTAGCTAACATGTGTTTTTATTTTTATTTAACCCAGTTTTACCATTAAGTTATTGCAAATAATCTCATGTTTATTTTAGTCTGTTTATTACGTATCTTAGATTGTAGCCATTTTGTGTCTTAACCATTTTTATCCGCCACGTGTTAATATTTGAAGATGTTAATCGGGCCGGTGAGCAGGAGGTCGGGCTGAGGGCAGAGCTGAGGCGTGAGTGGGCTGGGAGCTGCCAGGTCCCCATCCTGCTCTGACGTCACTTTATCACCTTAAAGACTAATCAGTCGATAGAAACAAAAACAGTCAATACAAACTAATCAGACTAATCGTTAAGCTTTTAGTAAAGCGTATTGTACGAGCCTTGAAAGAAGCAGCGGCCTGGGCTCATTTGGAATTCGCCATCCTCACCTGGTGACGCCTCCCTCCGCACGGGCAGCCCCACAGAGCGCACCTGCAGGCCCAGACACACCGAGGCCCGAGCTGGAGAAGCTCGCCTGCGGGCTCGGCCCCCTCTTTGTGTCTTGAATGATCCAGCTTATGAGCATCTGTGAGTAGGAGAGGATGTGATCCGAGAACCCTGGTCTCCGATCCGTACAACTGCCCGATGCCGCCAGGCTGTGCCGACAAACCACCTGGCAATGGGAGGTGGGGGGCGGTTCCGGAGGAGCCGTGCAGCCTCCCCTGAGCTCGGGCGTAGCGGAAGGTCAGGCGGCACCGTCCTCCCGTTCTGAGTGGGCGCCTGAGACCACAGGTGAGCTTCTCTCCGTGACACTCAGCCTGGCTCTGAGGTCCACACACAGCCACGGAGAGGGGAGCTCTGCCGAAGGGCCCCCTGGGCGGGCAACACCAAACGGCTGGCCGACTGCACCGAACGAACGGCTGTTCATTCGACACCGCGTCAGGCTGGAAGCAACTTCGTTCACCATTATTTCAAGAAACAGACTAATTCAGGAATTAATTACACCGTAGGGCACTGTTGAAACACACGGAATTAAAGGGCTTGCCCGATAGCAGGTGCGTCACTGGATTTCGCCAAGCCAGACAGTCAGGCTTCCCCCAGAAGGAAAATAGCAACACAGCGGAAATAAACTTTATGGCACCAGAACGAATTTTAAAGAACAGAATCACGATGCGCAGGTCTTGTGGAAAGTATAAAATTCACAGGGCAAGGTACGAGCTGCACTTGCAACCGGCCAAAGCTAAGAAGCAAGGAACCCGGGAAAACTTAATCCATTGTGTCGTATTTTCCAGGGAGAGAGAAATCAGCCTTCCTGGGTAGCTAGATCTGATCGGAGGAGAGCGTGTAACTGAGAGAGGATCACATCAAATCAGAACGCAGCGTGGCCCACGTGTGCTTGGTGTCCTCGGCCTTGCGTGGAGCTCACACGGTGCGGATTCCCTGACTGCTATCCCGGCCCCGCCGTTCACATTCGCTGTGCCTCCTAGAAGTGGCGAAGGGGACTTCTATCTATCTCCCAGGGGACGTGTGCACACTGCTGTGCTCCTGGTTGTGTCCGTGGACTTCTGTTCCAGCCTCGGGGCTGCTGTCTTGTCACAGCTCACAGCCTGCACGAGAGCCCGGCGCCGAGGGGAGCTGCTGAGGAGGTGACGCAGCTCCGGTTTTCAGCGTGTTCTCACTTCTCGCCGAGGGGACTGCAGAGTTCCCTTGACCACGAATTAGGAAGAGGAGGAAAAAGTGCAACAATGCCGGCTTGACTCGCTGGGGAAACCAGTGGCAGATGTACCAGGATGCGGGGATGCTAAGAAAGCTCGTCTGCGTCTGCAGCCAAAGCCGTCTCCGTCTCTTCCCTGACGGGAGAAATCGTTCTGCAGCTTGAGGCTGACTCTGTGCCTCGGCTTTGTGTTGGGTCGTGTTACACCTGGAGGTAGGAGTTACATCAGCACAGGGCTGCTTAGCTTCAGGTGCTCAGGAAATTCACAGGAAGAGCTTAAAAACTGCAGGTGCCTGGGTCACATCTGCAGAGATTCTGATTCAGTTAGTGTGGGGCAGGATTCACGCTTTGGAAATTCAAGAGCTCCCCAGAGATCGCCATGTGCGTGCAGGGAGCAGACCTCTGCGTAGGGCACGTGACCTCATCAGAACTTTTAAATGAACAAGTTTCAAGGGTGTGAGACTGAAGCGTTGGGTGGGGTAGAATCCACTAACATAGTAACAGGTAGAAAAAGAATCAGAAGGTTGAAAGAACTAAAGGCAGATGCTACTTTGTCACCGTCAGGAGATTGGGTTTTGCCTAAGTCTTAATGTAGTTGACTCCCTGGGAAGCCTTAAAAACTTCTCAGAACTGTCTTTAGTGACAGAGTTGTGTAACGTGATTGTCGGATGAATTTACAAGGAGGAGTGTGAACATGCACGGGGAGTGTTCAGATTTTATTACTCCGTCTTTGAGACGCTCTCCTATGTATTAGCAACAGAAGGAAATGCACTGTCAGTATCGCTGCCGTCTTCCAGAGCCGGCTGGCTCTCCTCCTGTCTTAGGGGAGGATGTTCCGCCTGAGCCGGTTGGTGCATTTTCCCTCGGAATACTGAGTTAGCTGAGAGACGGGAACTGGCGTGATCAATACTGTCAAACAGTGGAGCCCAGCAGTGGTTTCTCGGGTTACTGCCAAGGTGGGCGGCGGGGGCAGACGTGGACAGGGCCCCGGAAGGCTCCTAACCGGAAGGGAGCCCGACACTCCCTGGCGCCGTCACCGGCCGCAGGTGACATTCCTTCAGCCTGTGCTGAC
Source organism: Lepilemur ruficaudatus (assembly GCA_963574885.1). Lineage (NCBI taxonomy): Eukaryota > Metazoa > Chordata > Mammalia > Primates > Lepilemuridae > Lepilemur > Lepilemur ruficaudatus. Next base: position 1,667 of record CAUYRT010009665.1, on the reverse strand, counting down.
CACATCACGACAGCGACAAAAACCGTGTCCTGTCCGTAGTTAGTGTGATTTTGGAGTGTGCGATTTACCAAATTGGAAAAGTCTCTTCTTTTTTATTTCAATTTTACTAGTCTGGCTTTCTCAGGTGACTCAGACAAACTATTTCTGCATTCAAATTTCTGGCATTTCTGTAACGGTTTGAAAACCATGACCTTGTAAAAAAATTTCTACCAACACGTGTTGCGTGCTCGTGTGCCTCATAATGATTAATTTCATTGAACGTAAAGCCACAGTGTGCTTTTTATGATATAGTGGGGTTTTTTTTACTTTCCTCCAGAATTATTACTAGAATCCCATTTTTAAAAACTCTGAGCATCATACCCAATATTTTCTTTTAATGAAATAGAGTCGAAGAGAAAAACATTAGAAATCACATATGGCGTTATTATTTCCTGAGATCTTTATTTCAATTATGTATGTATATAATTAGATTACAATGTAAAGTTTATTTTATACTCTGGAATGTAAATGAAATCTTGAAAGCTATTATTAGATAATGGTATTGGTCAAAATAATCTTACGGCATAAGCCACAAACATCCAGTCAGTAAGCTCTGTTGTGATTTCTGACGAGTGCAGGAGGCAGGATGAAGGCTGACCAGCACCCCAACTGCCGCCGCAGAGCTGGACCGGGGTTCTCCGTGGGCTCCTCGGACCTGTAGCTTCTGCGTCACTTGAGAACTTTCTAGAAGTGCAAATTATCCTGAATCTACTAAATCAAAAACCTTGGGGGTGGGGCTCAGCAAACTGTATCTTAATAAGCCTCACAGGTGACTCTCTTCCCATGTGTGGCAGCTGTGGGAACACCTGGCCAGACAGGCATGAAGGGGTCCACGGACTTCTCATGTCAGGCCCACGTCTGCACATCAACCAGCCCCCTGGGCACTGGAGTCTAGAATCATCGGGGGAGTGCTTTGTTTTCTTCACTTCTAACGCTAAAATTTGTGATTGATTTTGTGCCAACTGTTACCTGATCGGCCCTCAACAAAATTTGGGAGCTGTCGAATTGTTGGTGCAGCTCTTTGCCCCTCTGCTCCCCGGGCAGCCTCCGCTCCCAGCCAACCCCTGCCCTCTGCCACCGAAGCCTCTGCACTCTGGCCAGATCTTTCCAGTGGGATTCCACCGTCCGTACTTCCCAGCTTCCCTCGTTTTCTCAGGAAAATGTCTGTCCTCCATGTATTTACTGAGACGTTGAATTGTTACGATCCAATAAATAAACTCATGGTAAGAGGGTAAAGTTGTAGCAGATATGCGCATTTAGCAGGGACTGTAATGCCTGCAGGCTTGTGTTAGCAATTTTAGACACGAGGGCAGGCTTACAGGAGAGATTTTTTTATTCTTTTGGGATGAGGAGCTGGATGGACGTGGGGGGTGGTCTCATGCTTGTCAGGTCTAGCCAGGTGGATAAGCGCCGTCTCTGCCCACTCCTCGGCTGGGCCAGACTTCGTGGCAAGGTAAAGCCGCAGTAGGTGCTTGAGTAGCTGGTAAGCGATGTCCCAACTCTTTGCTGAATTCAAACTCTTTGTCAACCTACATTTGTACTTTACCCTGTTCCAATATGCCTCATCTCTTTTGAAAAATGTTGGTTCAGCGACTTTAGCTGATTAATTAAAATTGGGTGATGGCTCA
>CAUYRT010009660.1:0-11872 GCA_963574885.1 Lepilemur ruficaudatus | reverse complement strand
AGTATCAGATTGGTGTGGTGATGAGAGGAGTGGTAGGAGGGATTGAGGGAGGAATGGATGGCTTGAGGGAGGGAGGGAAGGAAGGAAGGAAGGAAAGAAGGAAGGAAGGAAGGAAGGAAGGAAGGAAGGAAGGAAGGAAGGAAGGAAGGAAGGAAGGAAGGAAGGAAGGAAGGAAGTCACAGGCAGAGACAGTAGTCCTATGCAGACTTACAGGATGTAGGGTGAAGCATTTGGGCAGTTGCTGATTACGAGTGACCCCAGAAAGGCCAGCCTCTCTAAAAACCTAAAAACTATACTAATTTTCTTTGTAAGGAACAGAAACGTGAGCTTCCTTTTCAGACATAGTAGTCCCCTCTTACCGAGGGAGGATCTGTTCCAAGACCCCCAGTGAAACTGAGATAATACTGAACCCCATATATACTATGTTTTTGTCTATACATACATACCTATGATAAAGGTATGTATGCCTAGGCTAGCCTAGGCTCTGGCTCATCTTTAGGAAAACTTTCCTCACTGTGCCTTACTCCCTGCTGTCTCCTGCCAGCTGCCAAGATGTCCCCCATCCCCAACAAACTGTCCTGTAGCCCTGTGAGGTTATCTCGTTCTCAGCACACATCATGTTGCACTGATTGTCTGTTTGGATGTCTGTGTCCCTTTTGAAGCCAGGGACCTCGTAATATCGCCAGCCTCAGCACCCAGCACTGCTGGTTAGAGCTCAGTAAATGTCAGTTAATCTGGACAGAAGACTGCATTTATGTTCAAGAAGAGACTAAGCATTAGATCTTTCGCCTCAAGGAAAAGGCATAAACACTTATTTAGAAGAGGAAGTAGAGCATTAGGGCCTTTATACTAATGCAGTAGTCCCCCATTCTCTGCAGTTTTGCTTTCTGCAGTGTGAAAATAGTTTGAGAGAGAGAGATTTGGACAGGCCACATTCATATAACTTTTATTACAGTATATTGTTATAATCACTATATTCCATTATTAGTTATTGTTGTTAATCTCTTACTGTGTCTAATTTATAAATTAAACTTTATCATAGGTATGTATGTATAGACAAAAACATAGTATATATGGGGTTCAGTATTATCTCAGTTTCACTGGGGGGCTTGGAACAGATCCTCCTTTGGTAAGAGGGGACTACTATGTCTGAAAAGGAAGCTCACGTTTCTGTTCCTTACAAAGAAAATTAGTATAGTTTTTAGGTTCTTTATAGGGTTTTTGAATAAGGTGTCCAAGTTTCTCAATGCTCTGGAGACAACACTCTGAACATGTGAGTGATCACAGGTCACAGAGCTGAGATGGTCCACCTGTCACCTGGATGTGCCATGATTTGTCTAACACATAGAGCACGTAGGTTGTTTCCATTTGACTCTTCCAAGCAATGCTAAGACAGCATTTCTGAACCCTATAGCCTTGTACTCTTGTGCAAGTGCATTCCTGGAGGGTAATTGCTGGGTCAAAAGCATTCTCATAAAGGTTTCATTTTAAAAAGTCAAATACTAGAAAGTGCCCATGTGCAACCCTGGCTAATGACAGTTACCTCAGAGGCAAATACCTCAAGTACCTTTGCCCTGGACTTGTTATTTATCTATTCTGACTCCATACGAGGGTTCACAATTCTTGCGACCAGTTTTCTCTGAGATTGACATTGCAGTAAGCAGCAGGAATGCCCAGGACAGCACGTCAAGAGGAAGAGAAGGCAAAGTCGGGGACAGCGAGAAAAACAACATGGAAGAAACTGACACACAAAAGATGGCTTGAGGCTGCCAGAAAGGTATCTCAAAGGCAAAGGAAGAGGGAAAATAAAGCTAATTTCTACCTGAAAAAGGATCTTGTAAAAGTTTTCCCTTGAGAAACCCGTAATGTGAGTAAGTAGCAAGGTTCTGGTGAGAAAAGCAAGGTTTTGAAGTAGGAAGAGACCAAAGGATTCATCCCCTTGTTTATCGATGAAGAAATAAGTCTCGGGGACTGACTGCCTTGCTCAAGGACACGTGGCTGGTTAGTAGCCTCCGGAGGGCCTGAGCTCTTGCTTCTCAGTCGTGCTGCATCACGGCCCTGATTTCTCCTCCCGTGTTTCTCCACGTATCCCTTTATAATTACTCTGCTTAAGCAATATAGATTATTCACGCAGAGCTGAAACATCATTTTTCTCATTTCACTGAGTTTAAATAGAGATGACAGGGCCTATTCTTAATGTTTAACAATCAAAACCAATTATGACTCTTTCTTTCTCTCTTGCAAAAAACACACTGTCCTTTTCAGAATGTAGTGTTTTTATTCTATGGCGTCAACAGGGCAATGAGAACAATAAAACGGCAATAAAACCTCCAGAGTAGAAGTATACTAAATATAATCAAGTAAACCCAGTTATTCAGGATTGTGGAAATAGTGCCATGGATACAAAATAAAGAATAAAAATAGCTCAAAGGATGCTGAACTCATGGGCATGAGTCAGGGCACACTCATGTGTGTTCAGCTGGTGATATGACCAGCTGCAACAAGTTCAATTTCCTCCTGCCCTTTGGTGGGCATTGGCAAGCCCCTAGATTCTTCCTTGGTACTGAATCCAAATTCCCCAAACTTCCCAAGCTATGCTTAGCTAAGCCAGAAAATGTTCCCCCTTTGTCCCTATAGCAGAGGAAAACTGAGTCAAGAGCCAACCTATGCATTAGTTCCATGAACTACCCATCCATCCAGCCGTTCATCCATCTCTCCACCCATTAATCCCTCCTTCCTTCCATTTGTTTATCAAACATTTGTTGAGCTCTCCCACTGTGTAGGGGTTCAATTAGTGAATTTGGAAATGACTTCCTGGTTGACTCTTGGCTTTTCGATATCCCTAGGTATTTATTTGATCCTTGTTTACAGGAAGGGCTAGCCAATCCTGAGTTTTTGTCCAGCCGTGGAATTTGTATGGACGTGGTTGCTCTTCTCCATGTCATTCTAAGTAGTAGAGTCAGAGAAATGAAGCAAGCAAAAGAATTGAATATTAACGGGAATCCTATTTTTCTTGAACTCTGTCCTGAAAAAGTCATTCTTTTGAAAATCCAAGGAAGAGTATTTGCCAACGAGTCCTTCAATGAGGTAGAGAGAATTCCGGTGGATCCCAGGAAGACAGTCCTTGTTTAAGAAGGAAATATTCTTAAAGGTCCTTTTCTCATATATAGAGAATCCCGGCCTAATCCTGCAGTAGAGGCATTTGACACCCGTGCCATTGGGCAACTGCACCCTCAGGTGTATAAGGGGCTGTGCCCATGCCCATGGCCCTACCCTTGTTCTTCCTTGGCAAAATTGCCCATGTTTCAAGTTTCAGGGGAGTGAAGAACCCAAACAGAGTACTCCCTTAAGATCCCAGGATAAGTGTATAAAATGTGACTATCTGAAATTGAAAGGTGGAGAAATGACAAAAGTGGATAAGATTAAGCCACACTCCCACTGCAGAATGTAGGCTCTGAAAGGACAGGGACTCTTTTGATTATAAGTACTGTTTTATCCCTATGTCTAACAACATGATGTTCAATGCTTAGCAAATACTTGTTTAGTTAATAATATGACTGTCGCAGTCTTCCTTGGAAATATTTGTAGCACCCAAACTGCTAAGCAACAGAAAGTACATCAGACTTGGAGTAAAAAAGCCTGAGTCTGATTTCTGGCTTTTCTGTTTACTAGTTGTGAGCATCAATTTCATGTCTTTAAAATGGGACCAATAACATCTAGCTCACAGAGCTATTGGGAGGATTAAATGAAATATTCCAAAAGCCTGGCATGGCAGTATGTACTTCATAAATGCAGAGTCTGTTGAATAGCATTAAGAGGCTGTGTAAATTTCAGCAAGAGGCCTACAGTGAATCTAAGAAGGAAGCACATCGGGCACAGGGATGCACACCTGTAGTTGCAGCTGTTAGGGCAGCCCAGGTGGGAGGACTGCTCAAGCCCAGGAGTTCGAGTCCAGCCTGAGGAACATGAGACCCTGTCTCTTAAAAAAATTTTTTTTTTTTTAAAAAGGAAGCACCAGTTAAAATGTAACCACTGAAAGAGAAGCTACAATCATGAAATTTCATATTATAATGTCAAAAGCACTTGGTGACTGATGTGAAGAATATTTTTAAAAGGAAAATCAGTGGATAAAGTTTTTCTGATGGTTCTTTGGCAATTCTCAGCGCTAACCTTATTTTCATGTGAATGAGATAGCTTTCCTGAGCTATCAAGTGATGGCTCATTAAAATTTGCTTTCAGAGTTTTTAAGAAAAATCACCCCAAATTTGGAAATAAAGCAAAGAAGTTATTGTGTGCCCCTGTGTCAATGACAGAGAATTGTCTAACAAGGTCACCTAAGGACCATCCGATGCTCTGGGAATTATCATTTTGTTTTACTTACTATTTACTATTTGTATGGACTGGAATTTGTATCTCCCCACAGACTCATATGTTGAAGTCGTAACCCCCAGTGTGGTTGTATTTGGAGATGGGGTCTCTAAGAAAGCAATTAAGGTTAAATGAAACTGGATGCAGTGGCTCTGGCCTATATTTCCAATTACTCAGGAGGCTGAGGTGGGAAGATCACATGAGGCCAGGAGTTTGAGACCAGCCTGGGCAACATAGTGAGACCACCTCTCTGGAGGAAAAAAAAAGGAAAAAAGTTAAATGAGGTCATAAGAGACCTTGATGTGATAGAATTAGCGTCCTGATAAGAAGAGACATCAGTTCACACACACTGAACACAGGCGAGGTTAGGACATAGCAAGAAGGTGGCAGCCATCTGCAATCCAGAGAGTCTTCATCAGAAACAGAATCAGCTGGAACCTTATCTTGGACTTCTAGCCTCCAGACTCTGAGAAAATCAATTTCTGTTGTTTAAACCACGAACCACCTAGACTGTGGACTTTGATATGACAGCCTGAGCTGACAAAGACGCTATTGCTTAAGGTCCAGACTCTGTAACTTTGGATAGTAACTTGTAGAAGATTGATAAGTTGTTTTGAAGGAGTTTCTAGTAGAGATGTTGATTATTTCTGTTTGTAAACATGAGAGCCTCAAAGCCCAGTTTTACCGATCTGTAGGACATTAATCATTTTGTATCTAATATTGTAATCTGAGCTTCTATTTTCCTGCTTTGTAAAATGTCATTTGTAGTTTCTCGTTTAGAGGGATGCTTTAAGATTCAGTGTAATGCATACAGCACTTCTAGGGCACTGCCAGACACATAGTAATCTCTCAATTAAATGACACTCACCATGGTTATTTAGATCAGAAGTCCACAGATGTATTTTGTTGGGTTTGTACGGTGTTTAAAAATTTGAGTGGCTAATAGGTAAAAGTCAGGACATTTCACATATTTCAGATGTTAGCTTCTTTTGAAAACCAAAAGATTAGGCAGACAAGGCTTAAATTCTCACATGGCAACTAACAACTCTAAGTGGGTGGCATCTGCCCTTTGGGATGGGCAGGTATTGTCCCCTTGCCACAGGCCGCACCCAGGCCCCTTTGTTCCTTTACTTTGTCTGCCTGGCCCTGGAGCCTTCAATCCCTGGTTTAGAGCATCATCCTCCTGTTCCCTAATTGAAATAACCTTCAGCACAGTTTTCAGAGGCCCCACAAAGAGGATCCACCCAATAGGACCCCAGTGGTGCCTTACAGGAGCCTTTCAAGGGCTCATGGTTCAACCTGATGGTGTGGGATGTCTTCAGAGGACACTGGGCCCTTCTCTTCTCTTCCCCAGCCCTGCAGGAAGGGCATGGTATGCTTAGATGGAGTGCATGGGTAGGACATCTTCCTGAGGCTCTCTGAGATCATTGCATCCTGCCCAGATATTATTCATGACTTGACAGCTTGTAGCACTCTGGCCAAGCATGGGGCTAGCTGATAATAATAATCAACTTTAGTGTAGAGTACCACCCCCCACCACCATGTCAGCTCACTTGATGTAGAATCTTCCAAACAATTTGAAGTAGCTGTCACAAGTCCACAATCTGAAATTCCAAATTTCCAAAATCCAAAATTCTTCTGGTAGTAAAATGTAACCTTAGCAAACATGAAGCTATATATAGTCTTTCTTTTCCTCACCTAATATAAATACTCTCACATTTTGCTGCAGAAATGCTAATGCATTTGATTACTGGGTAGTGTCCTTGATCCTGCTGGAGGTATGATATTCGCACAGTACTAACTTTCTAAGGTTTGAAAACCCAGCTCCAGTGTTTCAGATAAGGTATTGAGGAAACGGAATCCTTGAGAAATTAAAAAAGAAAATCCACGTGATTCCTTGACCACCCATCAGTCAGTCGTCCCGAGATGAGTGATTCTGGGCAACTCATGTCACCTTCTGGATCTCAGTTCTGTCTATAAAATGCAAGGTAGCAATATTAGCTGCGTGCCCCACACCTACTGGGCTTTAGATCATTTCGTTTTCTCTAAACCATCCTGTAGCACGATGGTGTTATTATTATTTCCATTTTGCTGATGAAGAAATGGAATCTCAAAGAACTGAACCGACTTTCCCTAGGTCACCCAGACAGTCTATGGAGAGCTGACATGTGAACCAGATCTGTCTGTGTTTGGCATCAGACACCCTTTCATGATGTTCAAGGGTCCTCGAAGCTCTAAAGAGAATCCCTCTGTCATATATCCCCGTCAGATTTCTTCACTGAACAGAATGCCTGGCCCATTTCATCTTCCACTCCTGACATTCTAGCAGCCATCAGCCTGACAGTGAGGCCAAAAAAAAACTTTGAAAATGCTGTTTACTGGCTTCTATCTCCTGCCTCCCCTGGGAGGGTTAAAAAATGCCCACTTTCAAGCCGATTGCAGGCATTTTCTAGGACTTCAACTCAGTGGTCTGTCTTGCTTCCTGCCGTAAAGATTTCTGCAAGTAGGTGCAACATTTTTCTAGGGGCTTTTAGCCCCAATAGGTCTGAGCCTAACAGACCCCAGTTCCTGTTAATGAGGTCCCTCCTCCTTCCTTCCATCTCTCTTGGGTGATTCTCCACCTCTCACTTGAAGGACATAAGAGAAATCACAGCAGCTTCTGGCTGCCTGTGCTTGGAAACCCTAGTCTCACAGAAAGTGGGTTGAGGGCCTGGCTGGAAGAGCTGCCATTCTCTAGTCAGGCAGTTGACCAAGGAAGGAGTGGCTCACTCCCATAATGTCGCTTTATCAACCTGATTGCTGAGAAAGAAATGTCTCTTGGTAAGAAATACTAAAGTGGTTTGGGAAGCCAGTTGCCTATACTCGTGGGCACTGGTGGGTTCACTACCCAGCAATCTGCATGGAGGCAGAGCAGCCAGGACAGGTGTCTGGTATCACCCTCCTGACTCTTGATTCCTCTGGCTTGACCTCACTGAAACTATTTCCTTGTGTAGAAAATGGGGATAAAACCCTCCAGTTCTGCCTATCTCAAAGAACTGCAGGGAGAATTGCAGTAGTAAAGGATGTGACAACCTTTGCAAACATCATATACAATTACCATGTAGGCCTGAGGGCAGTGGGTGAGTTATGGCTGAGGATGAGGAAGAGAGGTCACAGGAAGTCAGCTGTACAAAGAAACAAGATCAAAAGCTCAGTTGATTGAACTCCAACAGATCTTGACAGATGATCCTGGGCTTACACATGTATTTCCAAAACATATCCCTCTTTCTTGTTTCAAGATGATTGTGTGTTAGTGGGTTTTAAGAATGATTGGGAAATTTTGTTTTGGTGTCATTTAAAGGCATTTTTATGCCTTAAGATTATGGCTAGCAGAAGGAATGCAACAGGAGTAAAAATCAAGAGAAACAACAGATAGCAGAAACAAACCTGTACCTACTTTTGGTAGTGAAATTATCAGAGACAGATTATAAACAAACTTTTTTATTTTATAATGTAATTTTATAATGTAAATTATAAATTTGGTTGTATTTGAAGGAAATATAAGCTCTAAAAAAATCTATCAGACATAAGAAAGAACCAAATAGAACTTCCAGAAATAGAACACGTAGGAACTGAAATTAAACACTCATTTCATAGACAAGTTTGAAGGACTACTCTAGTCAGGAGAAGAGGAAAGGCAAGGCCTATAAATGGAAAGGAACGTTAGGCTTGGTGTAGTTAGAGCTGTGGGTGGTAAGGGAAGGTGAATATAAAACATCTCTAGAAACCAGACCTCTCAGGGCTTCAGGAATCTCCAAGGTGTCAACTTTTTTTGACAACCATAGTAGCATTACATTAGCATAAGTACTGAAGCCAGCTCCTGTGGGGGTAGAAACCAGAACTTCTTTGAGGAAAAGAGAAAAGGGATGGAAGACAGAGGCTCCACCAGTTCCTACCAAGTCATTTAGAAGTAGGACACTGTCAATGCAACATAAATTCCAACTACGACCCAAAAGAAGAAAGAATACTTGGCAAACTCAGGAATTATTCTTGGAAATCAGTTGTAATTAAATGAAGATCATTTATTTGTGTTTTCCAATTTCATAGTCTTAAAATTGAAGCCAAGAATTCAGGTTTATGAAATCTTTTCAGGAGGTAAGACATGAAAGGTTATAAGGAAGGAATGGAAATATACAGCAAAGCCCAGAGTCATAAAACTTGTTACTTGGAAGAAACCACAGAATTACTATAGTGCAATCACTTCTTTTACAGAAGAGGGAACTAAGCCTTAGAGAAAGTATGGCTGACCCAGATCACACAGGGAACCTCCTAACCTCTACTTTGAGACTAAAGCGATACAGCCAACCAAAGCCATTTCCCTTGGCTCAGTTTAAAACAAACAAACAAACAAACAAACAAAACCTGTGGGCAAGGTTATGAATCCTCGTTCATTTGGTGAATGGTTGCTGAAATCAAAATATAAAGTGTTAAGCGTTGGTTTGAGTAGAGGGAGGTGAGCCTGCCAGGAGAGGCTTGGAGGAGGTGAACTTTGAAGCATACCCCTAAACACAGTGTCTACAGACACTACATGAGAAAGAAAAGAGGTACTCTAGGCAGGGGAAATATTATAAGCAACGACCAGGAGGTTGGCACACATGCAGACTGGCATATGGCTTAGTTGACTCATTCATTCAGCAAACGTTCACTGAGGGCTGGTCATTTTTTGGGCACAGCACAGACTCACTGAACATGGTCCCTGTTCTCATGGAGCTTAGAGTCCATTGGACTGGGGAGGGAGAGAGATGGGACAGTAGTAGGATTTGAATATAAGCTGTTGAAGAATTTTGATATGTTCCTGGGGAAGAGGCAGTCATCAGCAAAAGGGCAAAAGCGTTAGGACAATGGCAAGGGTGGTGATGTCTCCTGCCAGCAGGGTTCCCAGGAAGCATCAGCGCTGCAGTGTCAGGGATGGAGGAATCCTGTAGGCTTTGCACTGTGCCCCATCCATGGCTCCTGCAAGGTTGCAGTAAGGACTGAAGGTGATGGATGCGCTAGCACCAAGCTCCTGGTGAGCACTCACTTAACAGTGCCTGCCATTGCTGCTTCTGTGGGAAGCCCCTGCCTCTCAAGGCTCCGGTGGTACCAGGTTAGTTATTCCTTCAGGAAATAGATGAAATAAGGAACAGTAGGTATGTCAGGGTGCTGGGATTGTGGGTGCTTTGCTTTTTCCTTTGTACTTCTGTGTCCTTTCCCAGTTTTCTACTTTCAATATGTACTACTTTTAGAATAAGAAAAAAAAATTTGAAACAACTTTTTATGAAGTATTTAAACTACTGATATTAACCATAGGCTAATCAAATGTACTGATATGGAGAGATGCCCACAATATATAATATACTACTGAATGGAGAGAAAGAGCAAGCAAGCCATGGGACAAAGCATACACAATGATCTCATTATTGTAAAACCTTACCTATGTAGTTGCATTATGAATATATGAAGTTCTGAAAGAACCTGCACTAAACTCTAGGGGCAGAGTAGAGTTTTACTTTCATAGTCTTCTATAATGTTTGAATGTTTACAACAAGCATGCCTTACTCTTGCAAGCCCAAGACCCAGATATTAGGAATCATTTATTGGTTATATTATGCACTGCGTACTTATTTATCACATTCCTTCTTGCTCCCAGTGGCTTCCACTCGGTTTTCCTACTCTGGAGCAACAGGGAATGAGATCTTTCCACTAGACTGGACCAATCTCAGGCTTCATCGTCTATACCTCCCTGGGCAGTGGTCAGGCTCTGTGAAGCCAGAGATGGAAGCAGGTTATTTTTCTGCCTCCTCCGTGGCCCTGCCTGGCTTTCTTACCTGGAGACACGTTTGTGATGGAGGTGGTGACAGAGGAGGGGGCCACAGGGGTGTCCTCTGGCATGTCCTGCTCTGAGCAGGGAACTGGGCAGGGTGAGGATACGGGAGGTGCCCTCACCTCCACCCCAGGCACCCACCTCTGGCCAACAGACCCACCAGCTTTCTTCCTCTCACCCTGCCCAGCCCAGGAAGGAGGTGGGAATAATTAACACCTGAGTGGAAACTCTTTTCACAGGGGCTGCTGCGAACTCCTCCAGGAATTTGCATTTTAAACCCTCAAACCCTCCCTGGCTAATTGGGGAATGCAAGACTTTGTCTCCCCTGAAAGGGCGGGCAAGGAAACCAGGGGAGAGTGCAGGGGGTCCTCTCTGGGGCGGGGGCAAATATTCTACTTCCAAGCCTGGCCAGATGACAAAGCTGGGTTGAGGGGTGGAGGTGTCACCCAGAACAGTTGATTTCCTCCCCACTCTCCACAAGGTTTCTGGAAGTGAGCCAGCCTAATTCAGCCAGCCTGTCTGTGACCTGGGGCCAAGCTGTCTCCTGCCCAGGGCAGGCCAGGCCCAGCCTGGGGCCCCTGGAAGGCTGATCTGTGTGTGCAGAGACAGGTCTGAACCTGCTAAGAAGGGCTATGTCGCCCAGCATGGGAACTCTTCAATTATTAACTAATTTTTGAATGGGTGAAATATGCACAAAAAAAATTCAAAAGGTTCAGAAGTGAAAACCAAGTGCTCCTTTTAATCCCAGCTCCCATAATCCTCTCTTTCTATGTGTATGTATACATATATATAAAAATACATATGTATGTATATGCGTGCATTTCCATTATGGGTGTCTATGGGACATACTCTTATTCATCTTGCTTTTTTTCACAAAGCAATACTTTTCAGGCCTACTGCTTTCTTGTTTGAGGTCTTGCTAATGTAATTAATTTTCTTGTGCTCCATCTCCTCATCTGTAAAATGGGGGATGATAAAAATACTTACCTTATAGTGCTGTTGTGAGTATTAAATGAGTTACATTTAATATTACAGTAGTGCCTGTGTGCAGAGAGCATCCTGAATCTTTGAGTTTTAAGATGTATAAGATGTGTGTGTGTGTGTGTGTGTGTGAGAGAGAGAGAGAGAGAGAATGATTTAATGTTATAAAAAAATGATGATTAGGGCCAGGTCTGGTAGCTCATGCCTATAATCCTAGCATTCTGGGAGGCCAAGGTGGGAGCATTGCTTGAGGCCAGGAGTTCAAGACTAGCCTGAGCAAGAACAAGACCCTTATTTTCTATATTTTTCTAATTTTTCTATAAAAATAGAAAAATTAGCCAGGCACAGTGGCATGTGCCTGTAGTCCCAGCTACTAGGAAGGCTGAGGCCAAGAGGATTACATAAGCCCAGGAGTTTGAGGTTGCAGTGAGCTATGATGATGCCATGGCACTCTACCCAGGTGGACAGAGTGAGACTGTGTCTCAAAAAAAAAAAAAAAAAAGATGATTGATTCTGAGATTATGATTCTGGAAACTGTGATTTTTTTTTTTGAGACAGAGTCTCACTGTGTTGCCCGGGCTAGAGTGCCATGGCGTCAGCCTAGCTCACAGCAACCTCAAACTCCTGGGCTCAAGCGATCCTCCTGCCTCAGCCTCCCAAGTAGCTGGGACTACAGGCATG
>CAUYRT010009659.1:0-13996 GCA_963574885.1 Lepilemur ruficaudatus | reverse complement strand
GGTGCAAATGTCTTTATAACAGAATGTCTTATGCTCTTTTGGGTAGATGCCTAATAATGCTATTGCTGGATCGAATGGTAATTCTATTTTTAGCTCTTTGAGGAATCTCCAAATTCTTTTCCACAGAGGTTGCACTAATTTGCAGTACCACCAGCAGTGTAAGAGTGTTCCTGTCTCTCTATATCCTTGCCAGCATTTGTTGTTTTGGGATTTTCTGATAGAGGCCAATCTCTCTGGGGTTAGGTGGTATCTCACTGTGGTTTTGATTTGCATTTCTCTAATGATTAGTGATATCTTTATTTCAATCTGCTTGACTGGTATTTTTTTTACTTCTTTGTTCAATGAAAACTGTTAAAGGATTTCATTAATTTTAACCATTATAGCACATTAATAAAATTTAGGTACACTCTCATATTTTATAATTTATAATTTAGCTCATCATCCTGAAACAAATTTTCAGCACTAAAGGGAACATGACTATTTTAAAAATTTAACAGATTATACTAAAAGCTAATATGGAAATGGAGGTTAAGAGACATTAAATTGTATCTTACATACATAAAAGTTCCAGCCATGGGGTCTTATTCACTTTGGTCCCTTCAGTTTCTTAACACAGATCTCAGTAAATATTTTTTTGAAGGATGGAAAGGAAGAGAAGTAGTGTGAGATATGAGGCTTTTAAGATCAAATGTCTGTTGAGAGACTAAACCTATTCGGGATCCCACCAGAAAGAATACTATCACTAATAGAATATAATAGGAAGACTAACATTATGCGTAGATGGTCAGACAAGGATTCTCAAAGTGTGGTCACTACACCAGCACTGTCCACATCACCTGGGGACCTATGAGATACGCAAATTCTGAGGCTCTCCCTAAGACCCCCTGACTCAGAAACCCTGGGGTTGGGACTGAGTAATCTGTCTCCATAAGCTCTACAGGGGACTCTGGTACACATGCAGATTTAGAAATCATTGAGGAGGAAGACACGAAGCAGGTTTTATAGAGCCCTTGATGTTTAAAATGGCAAAAACTAAGCAGATGTGTAGATTTGAACAAAATACAAACAGCTTTGCTCCCAGAACTGTAAATTTACTTGGCACACTTTATACTATTTAAGTTAACTGCAGGTTCCATATAGGCATCTGCATTTCCACTTCTTGTTAATTGCCCAACTAAGAGAACTGAAGAGGAATTTTGTTATAGAACAAACTAGGGGAAAATTTAATCAATCTATGAGCTCCTTGTGGGCACAGACTGATCGTATTCATTATTGAACCCCCATTTTCTGTAAGAGTACCTGTCACATAGAAGGTACTTAATACCTGCCTGTTGAATATATGAGGTTACTCCGCATGTGGGAAGGGCTGACCCAGCTGGTCCCTCAAGATGGTCTGAGTGGGGGGTCTCCAACAAAGACCTGGTTTAAGTCTCAGTTCCAGCCTTTGTAGCTGTGTGACCTCGTACAGTTACTTAATCTACGCTTTTTATTTTCCTTATATGTACAATGGCAATGATAACAGTTTCTATCCCATAGAGTTTTTCTGAGGATTAAAAGAGAAAATATACGTAAAAGACAAGCAGAGTGTCTGGGAAATTGTCAATAAATGTTAGCTCTTATTTTTATCATTTTCATGGTTATGAGGACTTAAGCCTACCCCATATGGCAACCTATTTTCCCTGAAAAGGAACACAGGGAACTTTATTGAAGTTCTTTCTAGAAGGCAAAGAATTATGACTGGAGAGTAAGGTAAGTGCCCTGTCATTGTATGGTTCTTGAGTTTTAGACAGATTTCAGTTGGCTAACAAGGTCAAATGTTTTACATTTATAGATGTAACTCTGCCAAAATACAGATCCTTCTACTTTTTATGATAGTTCCAGTCCTTAGCACTCGTGATAGAAAGGAAAATATTAATAGGAAGGAAGGGAGGGACAGAAAAAAATAAAATCTTTCAGAAATTTTATTTTAAAATATAAGTTCAATTTTTAAAAATTATGTTGGAAGAATGCTGGTCTAAGAGTCTCCCATTCAAGTACTTACCAGGTCCAACCCTGCTTAGCTTCTGAGATCAGAAGAGATTGGGCACATTCAGGGTGGTATGGCTGTGGTCTAAGATTCTAACACCTTAATTTTAGATATCTTGATATATCCTCATACAATCTTCATACAAATCTAATCAGAGATTTGAAGCTCTGATTGTTGTAATTATTGAAGTACATAATTGTCCACTGAAATTAAATATGGGGAATTACTTAAGGAACCGGTCTACCATGGAACTTCCCATTTTTCTCTTTCTTTGAGAGAATTATCTGTACAGCAGTAGGTATTACATGGTCAAATATTCACTACACCCCCACCTAAGTCTAGGTTGGAGGAATGATTATTTGCCTTACACAGGAAGTGTCTCAGCATCTGCATTTCTATATACTGTAGGATGGCTTGAACTCTAACTAGGAAGCAACTCTTCCCACTAGAGTGGGAGGATGTGTCACTGTAAGCAGCCCACGATGAACTCTGATAGGAAGCAGCAACTCAAACATCAGGGGGAAATCTGATCAGGAGTGAGACCAAGGGAGATTTCCCCAGGTTAACAAGGAACTGCAGCAGGCACTTCACAGAACACCTTGGTAGCAGCAAACCTCCATAGAAATGTTTGATGAAAGTTCTACTTACAATGTGTTTTAGAAGTTGCAGATGAAATGATTACAAGCTTCCTTCCAGCAGGAAGTTTCAGAACTTCCTTGGAATTTTTCATGCTTTCCTTTCGTGGACTCTGCCATGGGCAAACTATAAAAGATTCCAATACCCCGTACTTCTTTGCATTTATGAATATTTTCAGGTTTTTTCTCTTGAACTCAGTCACTCTATCTTGCCAGTTTTTGTTTCTGTTTTTGTTTTGCTGACCCCTCAATTTTGGTCAATGTCTTGTTCTTCCCCTGTTCATTTGGACTTGATACTTTAGACCTTCCCTCACAGCCAGATTTTCCTCAGTACTCAGCTATCAGGGTTTTTTTCCCTTCAAGTCTTACACTTGTATACAGGTCATACCCATTCTAACCACAAGAGCTCAGCTCTAGGATCTCTGCTTGTCAAGGAGGGAGGTCAAGAGCAAGGAACCTAAACATAAGTGAACAAACTCACATATAAAGAATAGAATACAAAAGGCATATGGCAAAGAAAAGAGCCAGCAGAAGCTAGAAGAACAGGGTTCCATAGCAGACCAGTGACTCTGCCCTTTACCATGTTCCCAAGGGTTCTCATCAGATAGTGGGGAGTATGAGTACTCAAAAAATTAAAGCTGGGGGGTTGGAGAAGGGGAGTAACAAGGAAGATATAGTAGACCTTGCAATTTTGTCTTAATAACACAAACAAATTTAGGCAAAAACGTTAGGACCGAACTGTTTTCCCATATGTTTCTTGCCTGGTAAGAAAGAGAGAATTGAGATATAGCTAAGAAGAATGACACCGAGACATATGAGCTTCTAGTTTCTGCCCTACTCTGGTGTGGAGAATTTGTGGCCAGATAATACTATATAATTCTGGGAAGACAGCTAGTCTTCAGTAGTTTCCCTGCTGAAACTGAACCAAGCATATAACTTGAAGGAAGTTGAGTTTTTCCTATCAAAAGCTTCAAAGTTACTCTATGTCTCTTTGGTCATGGCTCAACATTAATTGTAGGAGAAAGTATGTGCAGTAGACAAGAGGTCAACGTGCAATCAGCAGTCTGTCTTCCCAGCTCTTCTGAAAGGCATTCCCGAATGACAGATACAGAACCAGAGACATGGAGGTCTTTGGTCTAGTACTGAGTTTAGGGTTATGGTTGGATGACTTTCTGCATAAGATGTTAAACTCTTGATGTTCTATTGAAGAACTGAGTTCTTAAATGGAGCGATTTTAACAAATTAATGAACTGCAAAGACAGCATTAGGACAAAGTGTGGTGAAAGTGGGAAAATTATTAAGACTCAAATTCTTTACTTGAGGCCCTGTGCCTGGATAGAGATCTTTAGCTTTCTCAAAAAAAAAAATTATAATAAATTTTGTTATAGATAAAATTGGCTTCTATTCATGATTCATGAAGTGGAGCAACTCCCATTCTACAGGGTATAATGTGAGCTCATACTGGGCAAGGGCAGAACAGTGGGTCTTGTAAGGTGAGAACAAGGAAACAGAACAGTAGAAAAAAAGCTGATTGGTTAATATCAGGTTACTTCGAGTTACTTTTTTTTCTTTTTTTTTTCTTTTTTTTTTTGGTGACGGGTAAAGCAGAAGGGATTTTCTTCTTACACTGATTCAGGCAGACTGGAATCTCCTGTTTTTAAGAACGGCTGGTCTGTTTTGGGATCTATCTGCTCCCTTAAAATTTCAAGTAGATTATGTAGTATTTAGCATGAGTGACTCCATTTTGGTTTGGTCTAGTCTTTTGGGGCCTAGTGCAGGAGCTCAGTCCAAAACAATGGCTTCCCATAATTTTTGTTTAACATCTTATTTCTCATAAATAAGGTCTAGCCTCCTGGAGGAGCAGGAATTACCAGATCTAGAATGATGGAGCAGGTCTAGAATATCTTAATTCTTATTAATTGTTTAGAAGTTTAGAAGTATCTTTTGAACAGAGCTTGAAAGGAAGTCAAGGAAAAATAAGATTGACAAAATTAAAATATAAAGATGATTAAAGAGGATCTGCCTGCAACAAAATAGAACCACAGACAATGGAATCATAAAATATGTTTAAAAAAGGAAAAATATGGGGCTCAGAAGGAATAAACTAAATTTGAAGAGCACATCTTTGACCTAGTGCACTGATTCTCAAACTTGGCTGCACATTGAAGTCAATGGAGAAGTTTTAAAAAAATATTGATGCCTGGGTCCCAGCCCCAGAGATTCTGATTTAATTGGTGTGAGAAGTGGCTAGTCTTTCTCATTTTCAAGCAACTGATGTAGTCATGTCTGAATGAAGCTGTTAATCAAGATCAGCAGAACCTCTGCACTCATACCCATACCATACCAGGATGCTTGTACCAAGAGTCACAAAGAGTGTACAACTAGTGTGTCTTTGTTCCTTTTTTAGGCTGTGTGCTTTGTTTATACTTTAGTTTTTATTTTTGATTACTTTAATGCTCCCCAAAGTTGTCAGTAGACTTTGACAGGATGATAGCTGCAGGAAAATTTAATTATATAAGAAAACAAAAGTCAGTCTATAATATAAACCCTAATTTGTAGGAATGTTACTACTGACCTCTAGGGGGAGCTCAAGGCTCCTTCTCCTCTCTTTCATTGTAGTAACCATGGAGAAGCATTGTTTAGGTTTAAAAGATTTTATCAGCTGTTTGATATTAGATGACACCACATTGCCAAATTAACATTGTTATAATTTGGGTGTGGCCTCTTTCGGATTCCCTTCTTCTTAACAAACAGTGTGCAAGAAAGGGTAAAATCTGCATGTGGGTTTATACTTGGGAGACAAATCGTTTACTGTTGGCTAGTTAGGTACATGTTACCACAGCACAAAGGAGTTCTTCACAAGGTCCATTAAAACTTCCTGGAGTTTTGCATTAGGCTGAGGAGCTAATCTTATAGCTAAGGAATAAATATTTCCCTGCATTGTCTTGCCTCATCTTCATCATGTCAGTTTTTATCCCTAACCCTATCCCCATCCGCACCCTGTACCCACCTCTAAGCTTCCAAAGAACCTCACAATGAAGTGAGAGTTAGTGTGGATCAGGATTCAAGTAGCATCCTAACAAAATAGCATTGTAATAACATCATCACTTTTACTTGGGTCTTATTAAAAGAAAGAGAGAAAGGTGGAAGTGGAAAGGAGAAGGCAGTTTTTGCAATTCCTTGAAAATACCTTGAAAAGATAGAGGAAGTTAAGCCAAAAATACCAAGATTGAACTTCTTAATTTGAATAGTAGAAAGATAACAGTGCCTGATTTTTGCCCCAATTGTCCACCAGTGTATCTACAAAGACTGAAAGAAGTACACAAACAGAAAAATGGCAACATTGAACATTAACATAAAATATTTACCAGATTCTGAGCAAACTTACTATTAACCATTGTCTTAGTCTGCTTGGGCTGCTATAATAAAATATCATGGACTGGATGGCTTAAACAACAGAAATTTATTCTCACAATTCTGGAGGCTGGGAAGTCTAAGATCAAGGTGCCAGATGGTTTGGTTCCAAGGCCCTCTTCCTGGCTTGTGGATGGCCACCTTATTGCTGTGTCTTCACATAGCACAGAGAGAGCTCTGGTATCTCTTATAAAGTCACTAATCCCATCGTGAGGGCCCCACCCTCATGACTCCGTCTAAACCCAGCTATCTCCTAAAGGCCCATCTCAAAATACCTCAAGGCCCAATCACATTGGGGGTTAGGACTTCAATACAAGAATTTGGGGGAGAATGGGCACAATTCAGTCCATATCAACTATAAAGAGACAGAGTCAAACTGAGAAACTTTCATAGACTGACCTAAATTCTGACCTTGAAAACAAGAGTAAACTTGGATAGAATGAAGATAAGATGAGGCTTCCACCCATCTCTTACTGTATTATCTTATCACTCTACCTTAGAAGCATGACTTGCAATAACCAAAAAATGGATACTTTCCCTATCTACTGAGGAAGACCCCTGGAGGTGGCCAGGTCACTCCTGCTCTGTCTTTAGCCACTCACTTACCTCTAAAGGGCACTCAAATGTTTGAACACCTCTCTTACTCTTGAGCTCATAGACCTTCAAATAAGAGCTCCAATATGGTTTAAATATTGGATTCCAAGATAAAATTGGGTCACATTGAAGCTTTTGTTGATCAGCAAAGGGAGTAAAATCATCTTCTTGGATGCTTATTCCTCCTTAGATCACTTCGTCACTGTTGAACTCATTACCCATGTAGCTGGTGTGATTAGATGAGCCCAGGTCTTCCTTTCACCTGGGAGAAGGAAAAATCCAATGCCTCTACTTTAGAAACCCCAGAAAGAAACTCTTTTCTATCTCCCAAAGATTAATCCAGTCTAACTGCTTTAAATAACACCTGTGCACTAGTGGCTCAACTTTAATTTCAGCATAAGAAATCTCACAACATTCCAAATATTGTATGAGGAGGATTCTAATGTTAATCTAGTCCCCCTTTATTTACTCCCATTCCCAATAACATTGTAGCTGTAGCCGTATAGCATCAACACTGAAAGGAATATATTTACACAACATTTATTATTATGCATAGTCAGAATTAGAGAAGAGTAGGCATTGCAATGACTTCTGACACCAACTACCCAGACTTGGGCCAAACTTCACAGGTTAAGGGCACAGTCCTTCACAAGACTTCCCTCACTTCAGAGACCAGCTACAAATGCATGGGTCCCCAGGCCATCCTCACTTCTGACCAGCTGGCTACAAATTTGGGGGTTCTTGCTACCCTCTTAGGTTTGATAACTTACCAAAATAATGCAAGAACTCAGAAAAGCATTATATTTTTACAATTGTATTATAGTAAAAGGATATAAATTAGAACCAGCCAAAAAGAGAGGTGCATAGGGCAAGGTCTGAGAGAGTTTGAAACTTGAAGCTTCTGTTATCCTGTCCCCATAGAGTCAGGGTGTGTTATCCTCCCAGCACACCATCTATGGCAGTACACAGAGAATTGCCAGATAGAAAATCCCGCCCAAGCTTTGGTGTCCAGAATTTTATTGGGATTTCATTATGTAGGCATCATTGATGAAATCATCAGCCACATGGTTGAACTCAGTTTCCAGCACTACCCTCCAGACATCAGTGTGACTCAGGGCCTCAACCCTCTAATCACATAGTCGATCTTTCTGCCATGGCCAGCCCCTCATCCTGAGTCATTAGCATGAACTATCAAGGGGTCCACCATGAATCAGCCTATTAAACTATCAAGGCCCACCATGCATAACAAAGTCACTCTCCTACCACTCAGGAAATTCCAAAGGTTTAGAGGCTACCTCCCAGGAACCAGGGTCAAAGGCCAGCCAAATTCTCCATTATACAGTACATATTCCATGGTTCTTTTCATGTGCCTAACATTGTAGAAGCCAGTATGGGTTAGGCATAGGAAGCTTTTAACTCAATGATCCAAAATGTTTGATCACCAATATCAGTATTATAATCTTACCAACAATGCCAGTGTCATACCAAATTGCAGTATGGTAGCTATAACCTGAAAACTAAGGGTTAAAAAATAATGGAACACTACTGGAGTACTACTCAGTAATTAGCAACTAGGCCAATCCATCATCACTTCACATGAACAGAATGTCTCTTTAGGTAGGACTTCTGAAAGGTCTGCAGGCTTCCATTTAATCTTGTTTGGGCTCAAAAAAGGATTGGTCTCAACAATGTATGGTGTCACTCTTTCAAGCATCTGTTATAACTGAGCTAAGAGACAATATCATCTCTTTCTCTGAGCCTTTTACAAAGTGTTAATGTAATAACTGGATTTCCTTCATTGAGTAACCCATTTATTTAGTCCCTTACTCTCAGTTGCCATTCCTCTTTAATCCATTTATACTCCAAATTTTCCACCTTTATAAGAGATGTTAGGTTCAACTACTGTGCTGTTCTAGATTGCAGGTAACCCACCTCAGTCTACTCCCATTCATATAGGGTAGGGCTACACAGGTAAAGTGGGCTATCTCTACCACTAGGTAGTACATCTGTGTTAACTGTCAACCCCAATTTTGCCAGATAGAGTGAAGGTACAAACCACCCCATCAGGCTCTTAAAAATTCTGACATAACAGTTTAAAAATATAATTATAGTTTCTTGCTTAGGAATCATCCTTGCTACTAGCACTTATAGTTGTAGCCCTCATCCTAGGATCACTAACTACCATCAGCAGGAAAAAGAAAAGTTAGGGTGATTTGGAGATGAAAGAAAAAGGCATAGTCATTGTCATACCAGCATCTTCAACCATGGAAAACTTGCATAGTTATAACAGCATCTGCACCCACCTCCTCTTCCCCAGATGCATCAGAAAGGCAGAGAAATCTACCTATCAGGAAGCCTTCCTTGACCCTCCTCATGCTGAGTGTGATGTGAGCACACATTTGTGAAGGCGTGTAAGCCAGCCGGTCATGCCTATGTAGCCTCCTATTTTTTATTTCAATAGATTTAGGTGATATACGTGTGTTTTGTTACATGGATGAATTATATAATGCTGAAGTCACAGTCTTCAGTGTATCCATCACTGGGATAGTGTATGTTGTACCTGATAGGTAGATTTTTATTATTCTTCCCCACCTTTGCCCTTCTTAGTTTTCAGTGTCCATTATACCACTTTATGACCCTATGTACTCCTCATTTAGCTCCCACTTATAAGTGAGAACATGTAGTTTTTGTTTTTCCACTCCTGAGATACTTCACTTAGGATAATGGTCTCCAGTTCCACCCAAGTTGCTACAAAATACATGATTTCATTCTTTTGTATGACTGAGTAGTACTCCATGGTATATATATATACCACATTTTCTTTATCCTCTCATCAGTTTATAGGCACTTAGGTTGATTCCATATCTTTGCAATTGTGAATTGTGCTTCAGTAAATATTCAGGTGAAGGTGTCTTTTCATAAAATGACTTCTTTTCCTTTGGGTAGATACCCAATTGGGGAATTGCTGGATTGAATGGTAGGTCTACTTTTAGCCTTTTGAGAAATCTCCATACTGTTTTCCATAGAGGTGTACTAGTTTACATTTGCACATTATAGTTTTAATTTGCATTTCCCTGATGACTAAGGATGTTAGAATTCTTTCATATGTTTCTTGGCCATCTGTCTATCTTCTTTTGAAAAAAATCTGTTCATGCCTTTTGCCCACTTTTTGACTTTTTGTTTCCTTGCTGATTTGTTTGAGTTTTTGGATATTCTGGATATTAGCCCTTTGTCAGATGTATAGTTTGAGAATATTTTCTCACATTCTGTAGATTGTCTACTTACTCTGTTGATTATTTCCTTTGCTGTGTGAAACTTTTTGGCTTAATTAAGTCTCATTTATTTATTTTTGCTGTTGCTGTATTTGTTTTCAGGTTCTTAGTCATAAATTCTTTCCCTAGGCCAATATCTAGAAGAGTTTTTCCTATGTTTTCTTCTAAAATTTATATGGTTTCAGGTCCTAAATTTAAGTCTTTAATCCATCTTGAGTTAATTTTCTATATGATGAGAGATAGGGATCCAGTTTCTTTCTTCCGCATGTGGCTATCCATTTTTCCCAGAACCATTTATTGAATAGGGCATCCTTTACCCAGTGTATGTTTTTGTCTGCTTTGATAAAAATCAGTTGATCATAGTTATATGTCTTTATTTCAGGATTCTCTATTCTGTTCCATTGATTTATGTGTCTACCTTTATACCAATGCCATACTGCTTTGGTTATTGTGCTTGTAGTGTAATTTGAAGACAGATAATGTGATGCCTTCAGATTCCTTCTTTTTGCTTAGGATTGCTTTGGCTATTCAGACTCTTTTTTGGTTCCATATGAAATTTAGCATTATGTTTCCTAAATCTGTGAAAAATGACATTGGTCTTTTGAAGAGAGTTTCATCAAATTTGTAAATCACTTTGGGCAGTATGGACATTTTAACAATGTTGATTCTTCAAATCCATGAGCATGGGATGTTTTTTCATTTGTTTATGTCATCTGTGATTTTTTTTCATCAGTGTTTTGTAGTTCTCCTTGTAGAGAACTTTTACCTCCTTGGTTGAGCATATTCCTGGGTTTGTTTGTTTGTTTTTGCAGCTATCATAAATGGTATGGAGTTCATGACTTGACTTTCAGATTGACTATTAAAAGTATATATAATAGAAATGCTGCAGATTTGTTTGTTTACATTAGTTTTGTAACTTAAGACATTATTGACTTTATTAATTCTAGAAGTCTTTCGCTGGAGAGTTTAGGATTTTCTAGATATAAGATCATATCATCAGCAAACAGGGATAGTTTTGCATCTTCTTTCCTCATTTGGATGCCCTTTATTTCTTTCTCTTGCCTGATTACTTTGGCTAGGATTTCCAGTACTATGTTGAATAGAAGTGGTGACAGTTGGCACCTTTGTTTTGTTCCAGTTCTTAAGGGGAATGCTTTCAACTATTCCCCATTCAGTATGATGTTGGCCATGGTTTTGTCATATATTATTTTGAGATATGTTCCTTCTATACCTAGTTCATTGAGGGTTTCCATCATGAAAGGGTGCTGGATTTATTGAATGTTTTTTATGCACCTATTGAGATTGTCATGTGGGCTTTGTTTTTGCTTCTGTTTTTGTGGTGAATCGCATTTATTGATTTGTGTATGTAGAACCATCCTTGCATCCCAGGGATGAAGCCCACTTGGTCATGGTGAATTATCTCTTTGAGGTGCTGTTGGATTCTGCTTGCTAATGTGTTCTTGAGGACTTTTGCAACTACGCCCATAGGGGATATTGGTCTGTTGTTTTCTTTGTTTATTATGTCCTTTTCTGGCTTTGGTTGCTTCATAGAAAGCGTTAGGGAGGATTCCCTCCTGGATGTAATGGAATAATTTCTGTAAGATAGATGACAGTTCTTCTTTCAATTCTGGCAAAATTTGGTTGTGAATCTGTCTGGTCTGGGCTATTTTTTGTTGTGAGATTTTTTATTACTGCCTCAATCTCACTCTCTTGCTGTTGGTCTGTTCAGGACTGCTATTTCTTCCTGATTCAGGATTGGGAGGTTGTGTGTTTCCAGGAATTTATCCATTTCCTCTAGGCTTTGTAGTATGTGTGCATAGAGGTTTTCATCATATTCATTGATGATATTTTGTATTCCTGTGGTATCAGTTGTAATGTCTCCTTTTTCATTTCTGGTCTATCAATTTTATTTATCATTGCAAAGAAACAACTTTTTGTTTCATTGGACTTTTGTTTTTTGTTGTTGTTTTTTGTTTTTGTTTTTGTTTTTTTTTTTTTTTGGTTTACATTCTGTTTATTTCTGATCTTAGCTTTTTTATTACTTTTTCTTTGCTGGCTTTGGGTGTGGTTTATTCTTTTTCTAGTTCCTTGAGATGTGACATTAGGTTGCTAATTTATGATCTTTTTGTCCTTTTGATAGAAGCATTTAAGACTATGAACCTTCCCCTTAGTACTCCTTTTTTGTATCTCACAGATTTTTGAAACCTTGTGTCCCCTCTGTCATTCAGTTTGAAGAATCTTTTATTTCCATCATAATTTCATAATTTACCAAAGGATCATTTGGCAGCAGGTTGTTTAATTTTCTTGGCTTTGTGTGGATTTGAGAGTTTCTCTTGGAATTGATTCTAGTTTTTTATTCCACTATGGTCTAAGAAGATACACAGTATGATTCCAAGTTTTATGCATTTGCTGAGGTTTTTTTGTGAAAAATATGCTCAATCTAGGAAAATGTCCCATGTGCTGATGAGAAGAATGTATATTCTGTAGTTTTGGGGTAGAGTGCTCTGTAAATGTCTCTTAGGTACATTTGTTCTAGAGTCCCATTTAAGGCCAAAATTTCTTTGTAGATTTTCTGCTTTGATGATTGGCCAGTTTTATCAGTGGGGTGTTGAAGTTCCCAGCGATTATGATGCTACTGGTTATTTCTTTGCTTGGAACTAGTAGAACTTGTTTTTTGAATCTGGGAGCTCCTGTGTTTTGTTGATATATATTTAGGAGTTTTTTAAATTTTTTTTATTTCAGTACATTATGGGGGTACCAATGCTTGGGTTACATATGTTGCCTTTGCCCTACTTGAGTCAGAGCTTCAAGCGTGTCCATCCCCCAGACAGTGTACATTGCACCCATTAGATGTGAATATACCTATCCCTCGCTCCCCACCCCACCTACCTGACACCCAATGAATGTTACTACTAAATGTGCATATAAGTGTTGATCAGTTAATAGCAATTTGATGGTGAGTACATGTGGGCTAGTTTTTCCATTCTTGTGATACTTCACTTAGTAGAATGGGCTCCAGCTCTATCCAGGAGAATATAAGAGGTGCTAGATCACCATTGTTTTTGTGGCTGAGTAGAACTCCATGGCATATATATATATATATATATATATATACCACATTTTATTAATCCACTCATGTATTGATGGGCACTTGGGTTGTTTCCATATCTTTGCAATTGTGAGTTGTGCTGCTATAAACATTCCAGTGCAGATGTCTTTTTTTATACAATGTCTTTTTTTTTCCTTTGGGTAGATTCCCAGTAATGGGATTGCTGGATCAAATGGTAGTTTTACTTTTATGTCTTTGAGGTATCTGCATATTACTTTCCACAGAGGTTGTACTAGTTTGCAGTCCCACAAGCAGAGTATGAGTGTTACTAACTCTCTGCATCCACGTCAACATTTTTGGTTTGGGGACTTTTGATGAAAGCCATTTAAGATTGTTATGCATTCTTACTGAATTGCCGCTACCTTTACCATTACATAATGACCATCTTTGTCTTGTTTTTACCATTGTTGATTTAAAGTCAATTTTATCTGATATAAGAATGGCTGTATCTGCTCACTTTTGGTTTCCATTTGCATGAAATATTTTTCCATCCCTTTACCTTGAGTCTCTGAAAGTCTTCATGAGTTGGATGGGTATCTTGTAGACAGAATATATTTGAGTTCTGATTTTTCATCCATTTAGCCACTCTGTGTCTTTTTTTTTTTAATAAACTAATTGAACATTTAATAAAACATAATGGTAATAAAAGAGGTAAAATACTATCTTTCTTACTTATAATAACAGCTTCAAGTACTAACACTGAGGTCCCAGTGGACTCCAGGACTGGGTAAATTTAGCCACCTGATTTGAGGCAGGGCTGTCTATCCCTGGCAGGTAACCTAGACCTGCAGGAACAGTCCAAAACGCCAGTTTCTTCCAATAAAGGATCAGTGATTTAAGCCAAGCATACCCAATTGTTTTGTATTTTTTAAAATTTACTTATCTAAAATATCACTTCATCTCCCAAAGGCAGAATGAAGCTAGAAGTATTATATCTTTGGACTTC
>CAUYRT010009658.1:0-51855 GCA_963574885.1 Lepilemur ruficaudatus | reverse complement strand
GAGCATGTTTTCATGTGGCCATTGGAGTCCAGTCTTCTGTGAAATGTCTATTCTCATCTTTGTTTACTTTTTTTTTTGAGATAGAGTCTTACTCTGTTGCCTGGGCTAGAGTGCTGTGGTGTCAGCCTAGCTCACAGCAACCTCCAACTCTTGGGCTCAAGTGATCCTCCTGCCTCAGCCTCCCGAGTAGTGGGACTACAGGCATGCGCCACCATGCCCGGCTAATTTTTTCTATATATTTTTAGTTGTCCAATTAATTTCTTTTTATTTTTAGTAGAGACGGGGGTCTTGCTCTTGCTCAGGCTGGCCTTGAACTCCTGACCTCAAGCGATCCTCCCTCCTTGGCCTCCCATAGTATTAGGATTACAGGAGTGAGCTACTGCGCCCGGCCTGTTTATTTTCTATTGAGTTGTCTTTTCCTTATTTATTTACAAGAATAAGAGTTGATTACATTTTAGATATATTGGGGTTATGAATACTTTGTATAGATTGTGACTATACATCAATGGTATACATTGCAAATATCTTGTCCTTGTGTCTTACCTTTGAATTTTGTTTGTGATATCTTTGTAGAACACAACATTTTAAAAGTTTTAATGTAGATAAGTCTATTAACAATTTATTTTCTGATTTGTGCCTTTTGCATTTTGGTTAATAAGTTCTTCCTTACAACACTCTCCTTTATTTTCTTCATAAAGTTTAATGCTTTTGCTTACCTCACCCCTCATATTTAGGTCTTTAATCTTTCTAGATTTTGTTTTTGGTCATGTAAGGAAGGGATCTAATTTTATTTTCCATATGGATTACCAATTGCTACATCACCATTAATTTAACTGTCCATCACTTTCCCACTGATTTCTAATATGCCTTCCTTGATATACGGAGTCTCCAAATATGGATAGATCTATTTTAGGACTTTCAATTCTTTTTCTGTGATCCTGTGCAAATACCACACTGTATTGATTGATATGGCCTGATGATAATTTCTGATACATATTAGGACAAGATTCTCCCAAGTTTGTTCTTCAGAACAGTATTATTTATTCTTGATGCTATATTCTTCTATATAGATTTTATTAATAAGTTAGTAAGTTCAGCCTGTCAAATTTCTTAACATGAGAGATCATTTAACCTTTACAAATAGCGAGACTTTCCATTCATAAATATGATGTATCTTTCCAGGTCTTCTCATCTTTTTCGATAATGTTTTGCCATTTTTTCTTCATAAAGGTTTTAAGATCTCTTGCTAGAATTTATTCAAAGGCACCTTACAGTTGGGTTTCCATTTTGATTCTATTTGATAAAATAGTACTTTAATTTTCTTTTTTTTTCTTTTTCTTTTTCTTTTCTTGAGACAGGCTCTCACCCTGTCGTCCAGTGGTGCTATCACAGCTCATTGCAACCTCCAATTCCTGGGCTGAAGCAATCTTTCTGTCTCAGCCTCTCAAGTAGCTGGAACTATAGGCATGTACCAACATACCTGGCTAATTTTTAAAAAATTGTTTGTAGAAACAGGGTCTTGCTATGTTGGCCAGGCTAGTCTCAAACTCCTGGCCTCAAGCAGTCCTCGCACCTCAACCTTCCAAAGTGCTGGCATTACAGGTGTAAGCCACCATGCCTGGCTTAATTTCCACTTTAACTTCTTAAGTTGGTTAATATTGAGGAAAGGGAATGTTTTTGTATGTATATGTATTCAGCAACCTTGTTAAATTTTCCTTTTTAGTTCCTCTATTTTTGTCTGTGAATTTTCCCTTTCTGTAGCTCTGTCTCACTGATAGTCTTCTTCCTTTACAACAAGTCCTGATACTGGTTATAAATGTTGAACATTTGGAGTGATAGTGGGCATCCCCCTTTAAAAATTAATTTGAATACAGATTGCTTCTAAACATCAACCATTCAGTATATCTATACTAGTTTTTTTTTCTAAATCTGATTTACTGAGATGTAATTCACATACTGTAAAATTCACTATTTTAAGTGTACAGTTCCACAAACTTTGGCAGGTGTACACAGTAGTATAAGTGCTATCACAATCAGATATAGAACATTTCTATCATTCAAAAGAGCTCCCTCATGCCCTATTTTGTAGTAAATTCCTTCTCCCTATTCTCAACTCCTGGCAATCACTTCTCTGCCATCATTATAGATTAGTTTGCCTTTTCTAGAATCTTATATAAATGGAATTATACAGTATATATACTATATTGTCTGGTTTCTTTCACTCAGAATAATTCTTTTGAGATTCATCCAAATTGTTGCAAGTTTCAATAATTCATTCCTTTTTCTGATTGAGTAGTATTCTACTGAAGAGCTACACTACAATCTATTTAACTGTTCATCTGTTGGTGGACATTTGAGTTATAGCTGCAGTGAACATTCATGTATAAGTCTTTATATAGATATATGTTTTCATTTCTCTTGGACAAATACTTAGGACTAAAATGGTTAGGTCATATGGTAAGTATATGTTTAGCTTTTTAAGAAAGTACTAGACTATTTCCCAAAGTGGTTGTTACACGTGATATCCCCAGGAGTAGTTTGTGAGAGTTCCAATTGCTCTGCATTAGTATGATGCTTGCCAACACATGGTATGATGAGTATTTTTAATTCTAGATATTTTAATAGGTGTATAGTGGTATCTCATTATGGCTTTAATTTACATTTCTCTAATGACTAATAATGAGAATCTTGTCATGTGCTTATGTGCTTATTCACCATCTATATGCCTTTGGTGAAATGTCTGTCCAAATCTTGCCTATTTTAATCTTTTTTAATTATTGAATTTTAAAAGTTCTTTATATGTTCTTATTACGAGTCCTTTGTCAGCTAAATTTCTTAAAAATATTTTCTTCCAACCTTTGTCTTGTCTTTCATTTTTCAACAGTGTCTTCCAAAGAGTAGAATTTCAAATTTTTTGATGAGTGTCAAGGTACTAATTTCTTCTTTTATGGTTTGTGCTTTCCATGTTTTATCTAAAAATCTTTTTCTAATCTGAGAATTTTTGTATATGGTATGCAGTTAAGGCTGAGATTCTTTTTTTTGCATATGTATATCTAATTGTTCTAACTTCATTTGTTAAAAAGACTACCCTTTCTCCACTAAATTGCCTTGGCATCTGTTGAAAATCAAATTGACCATATATATGTGCATCTATTTTTAGACTCTCTGTTCTGTTTCATTGATCTATGGATCTTTCCTCACACCAATACTGCATGTTTTAATTCCTATTGCTTTATATTAATCCTTGAAATTAGATAGTATGAGTTCTCCAATTGTGTTCTATTTCTCAAAAGTGTTTTTCCTTCTCTGGGTCCTTTACTTTTCTATATACATTTTAGAAACAGCTTATCAATTTATGGCGGGGAAAAGCTTCTGAGATTTAGAAGATTACAGTTGCACTGAGTCTCTAGACTACTTTGAAAATTGACATTTTCTTCATAGTGAGTTTTCTTTTTCATGAATATGGCATTATTTATCAGTATATTTATATTTTCTTTAATTTTTCTCAGCAATGTTTTAAATTTACAGGATACATATCTTGTACATATTTTGTTAGAATTACCTCTGAGTATTTCATGATTTTGGATGCTATTCTTTTAAATTTCATTTTCTAATTGTTTACTGTTGTATACCCATTAAATAACACCACCTACCATCTTGTTATTTTTGTCTTACTTTTGGATTAACCGTTTTCAAAACAAAAAAGTCACTAAGCCTTTCTACAATTGGCAATTAACAGCATATTTATCAATTTTTATGCTTGCTGTACTTTCTTATATCCCATTCCTCCCTGTGGGTTAACTTTGTTTCTTATATCCTTGAATCCTTTTCTGGTTGTGCAGTGAGGATCTGTTGTTTTGCCCTCTTTCTTGAATGTCAGTACAGCTGCGTATAAAATTTTAAATTGACAACTATTTCTCCCAGAACACTGTTATATTCTGGCATTTATTATTTCTGTTGAGAAGACTGATGGAAATCTAAATTGTCTTTCCTTTTTAGGTAGTCTATCATTTCTCTCTGGTAGATCTTAAGATTCTTCTTTATGCTTTATGTTCTGCAGATTTGTTATAATGTGACTCGATGTGATTTTACCTTTATTTATCCTGCTCACTATTCCACGTATGATTGAAATAGGAAGACTGCTGGCTTTGAATTATGGAATTTTGCAGATTTCATCTTTTCAAATGTTCCTTCTAGTCCATCTTCCATTCCTGCTATTTATTTGCTGTGGATCTACTTTTAGAGGTGACTCGGAGCTTCACAATATATCCTCTACATCCCAACTGCTTTTACTTATACGTTATTTCTTTGTCTTTCTACGAATTCCTTACTACTGCCTTCCATGTCACTAATTATTTTTTGCCTGTATATAGCCTAGATTTTATTCCTTCTATTGAGTTTAAAATTTTTCCACCTATAGATGTTATTATTCTAGTTCTAATGCAGAATAGATTTTTAAAAGATAATCATTTTAGGGTTACTATTCTGAGTCTGAAGAAAACTGTGTACTCCAGAATGCATGAAAAGAGACCATTTCTTATAATGTATCAATTATGTTATGACACAACTGGGTAGATATGGCATATCTTACTTAATAAAGCCCTCTATTGTTTATTCCTATGATACACTATAAGAATAATGTATGTATAATACTAATAACTTTGGTTATTCTTCTTTAATGGTCTGAGTTCATACCTCTCTAAGGAGATGAGGGCTTTTGTGATTGTTTAAAAAGAACAGCAACAAAGCAATTGTATTTTCAAAATAATAAATGTAAGAATGTTTGAAGTGAGTTTTCGTAATTCAATACATTAAAGAGGGCTGGATAATGAGTACATTTTAGATATTTCAAATGCAAATAAAAGGCAGCTAAATAGGCACTCTGCCAAATTTCTCCCAAACAAATGACTTCAGAACTTATCAAAAACATGTAATGCTTTTGTCTAAAAGTAAAAATTTACAGGAAATGCTAAGAGATTAGAAACAGAGATCTTTAATGGGGAATATCTGGCATTGTAATATAGCAGTTAGCATGAAAGTTACAATGGTAAATTTCATGTAAATTTAATTTTTATTCCATATGGGGTGATTAAATGAAGGTGGCTTGAAATGGGACAGCTTATGATTAGCTCATTTTAATGTATTAATTATTTTTATGTGAACTGATTATCTATGGAAAATTTTCCCTTCACCTGTGGCGTATACATATATTTACTGAAAGGAAATAAAAGCTAATGGCTAATAAACCTTCTAATTAATATAGTACCTGTACTATCTCTTCAAATATAATATTCTACAATAGGAGTTATAAAATGGGTAAAAGAAACATAAATTTCATCTATATTTTTGCAGACATCAGAAACTCACTCAAAGTATAGCATTTGACATTGATTAGCTATTCCTTTAAATAAAGATCTCACTTTCTGAATCCTGTTTCTATATCTTTCTTCCTCTTGCTCCCTATTGTTTTCTTTAACCTTCAGTTATACTGTTTTTTGTGTCTTTCATATTCTCATTAAAGATACTAACCCATTCTCAAGATTTCAAATACTATTTCTTTCTGATAATCAAAATCTAAAACTTTTACAAGCTGATAGCATTCTAAAATGTCTGTGTTTATTTTCAACTGCCTAAACAGCATATTTAGCTATTTGGTGAGCACTTCTATATTAACATGTTTAAAGTTTATTTCAAAAATATGTTTATGGAAGACTTAATTATGTCTGGAGCATTATCCTGGGTATGGGTCATATATAAGTCATGAGGCATAAGGAGCTCAGAATTAAGAGAGGAGAGGCCGGACGTGGTAGCTCACACCCGTAATCTTAGCACTCTGGGAGGCCGAGGCAGGAGGCATGCTTAAGGTCAGGAGTTCGAGAATTAAGGGAGGCAAAAGATCCATAAACAAATACTTATGGATATGGTGTAATGAGGACTTGGAACAGGGAATGTACACAGTGTGCTCTGAGTGCCCAAAGAAGCTGGCTAATCCCTTCAGATTCCCCTTCCATACGTCATCATTTTAGCTCAAAACACTACACTCATCTTTGACTCAGTCTTCCTATATTTCATATTATCAAATTAGTTTCAAGTTCCATTTGTGACTCTTCCTTACAAAAATCTCATAAAGATCCCTTCCACCACCCTCCACTCCTCACTATCTCTATTGCCACTGTTCTAGTCCAGTATCTCTCAATATCCTATGGATTGTTTTAACATGCCATTAACTGGACTCCCTGCTTAAATCATCTGTGATCTAATCTTTCCAGTATTGTGATGTACTTTCATCATTTCCTTGTCTTGATTATTGAACTCAGTTCTACCACCTAACAGCCATACATCTTGTCCAAGTTATTTAATTTCTCTGGGCCTCTTTTCTTCATCTGTACAATGGATTGTATCTCCAAGTCATTTTTAAAAAAAAATACATGTAAGTATAAAAAACAGTGCTCAGCAGATTGCAAGTAAATGTAGCTGAGTAAATGTAGCTGCTATAAAAATAATTACCCATTCTTTATCTCCAAGTCACATGACATGTTGCCTCTTATTAATTAAACTTACAACATTTTTACTTTATTGTGTAGTTTTCTGTATACCTTTTCTCCCCCTCTCTCTCTGTCTCTCTTCCTCTCCTCCCCCACATACTCCTTAAAGGCAGGGATTGAATCTTATTTGTCTTCAGGTATGACCTGTGAACCAATTTTTCCTTAGCCTACCATTTGTCACCCAGTAGGATTGGATAGACTCCTGTTTGATTCACAGTTGATGGGGGACAAAAAAGCACCAGAGCTCAATTAAAATTATACTTGAAAGATATCTGATATCACTAAAATCTATGGAATTATATATTAAATGATCCCCAAAGAATCAGCTATTTCAAAAATTAAAAATTATTACAAAGAGCTTAATACATCATTTTATATCATATATCACATACCATAAAAATGTCAGAAGTAGCTCTATTTCTCATTACTGTATTTCTTGATGGTGATATACCTGGACAAGTAAGGCTTGCTGAATTTGAACATAGATAATAAAGCCCACATTCTAAGAAAATGTTTAAAATATGAAATAGAACTGGGAATGGTAGTGGAGAACTCCTTGGGAGAATGCAGTTAGGGCATCTTTGAGTCTCAATAGTATGCAACTCTTTTCACAGCACATAAATGATTTAACAGTAACAGAGTGGCCAGAGTAAATTATTTCCATTTCTATCAATGCACAACCTATTATAAGTAACCAAATAAGATGCTGAATGATTATATTGTTATGATGTATGCTGATCTGATCTGAGTTTTTATTTTCTTCTTTGTTTTGTTTTGTTTTGATTTCCAATGCCTCAGATCCTTGCCAAATCGTTAAGCAAGTTGGATCCAGCTGAAGCTGGCTTGAATAACTTCAATGTAATTTGCAAAAGCCAGTTCATCAAAACCCTCCGGATCACACAAACAAGGAAAAAATACCAAAGGGCCTCCCCTATTTGTCTTCCTGGATATCTGTGTTCCATGGAAAGAAAATAAAATAACATGAGCAGGATTTAAATACTCTGCTGTTTTGACAGGTTATTAAGATCCCAATCACAACCTGCCTACTCCCCGTGATGTAGCCAAGTCCAGAAAGGTGGCAGAATGTCTCTAAAGCAGCTATACACACATATAAAACAAAAAATGCCAGAAAAGATAGAAAAGTAGGAAAATCAGAGTAGAAAAATTATTTATGCCAACTTAAATAATTTGGTAGAGTTTTGGGGAGTTTAAAACCAAGACACATGCTAGCATGGCGGGGTATATCAGTACAGTTGATGAGCACAAAATTCCCTGCACAGAATTTAGATACCAGTGGCTCAGGTGCTGTCAATCTCATCTTTTTCTACCATGTAATCAATAGCTCCAACTGAGACCTCCATGGGACACCAGGTTCTTATTTTCTGAAATTAGAGCCCACCCTCTGTATGAGATTTCCTACCACAGGGCTAGCTCTGATACAGGCAGTGGGGCACTAACTCTCACTTTTCTAAGGTCCTTTATAAATATTTTTATAATGACACAAATTTCACCATAATGGGCACAAGCTTGGGTCCTTGCCTCACACCCTTCTCTCCAAGACTGAGTTATAATGAAACATGGAAGCTTTCATAGTGAGGGACACTAAGGAATCACTGCTGGATATAGAGCTAGGGAGATTTCAAAACTTTATAGGAAACAAAACTCTCTGAAACTATACAGCCTGAAATATGTCAAAATGGCATCTGCAAGGATTGGCTAAACTATAGCCATAGAGCCAAATATGGCTGCTGTCTTAGTAAATAAAGTTTTTATTAGAACATAGCCATGCTCACCCATTCATTTACATATTATCTATGGCTGTCAAAAAGTGAGTGGTTGCAACAGAGACTGTATGGTCCCCAAAACTGAAAATATTGACTATTTATCCCTTTACAGAAAAAGTTTGCTGATCCCTGATACAGAATAACTGAGCAAAATCACCTAGACTCAATTCTTTTGGTTGGAAATAACATATGTGTAGGTGAAAATCAAACAGGCCTAAAAACCGATCAACAGTAAGGTGCTACCATTAATATTCATTGGGTGCCAGTCAGGTGGGGGGTGGGGTGGTCTCACAACCAATGGAGATGGAACGCACTGTATGGGGGATGGGCATGTTGCTAGCCCTGGCAGCCCAGGCATTACATGTAACCAAAATGTTCATACCTCCATAATATTCTGAAATTAAAAAAAAAAGAACAGTCCAAAAAAAAAAAAAAAAAGTCATACAGCAACAATACTTTCCAGGAAGGCACTTATTGAGATACTTATTATTAGAAGCAATACATGTGATAGAAAGAATATCAACCTTTAATCTGGATTTGACCCATATTTTTGCTATTTATTGGGCCTAATGAACCTTGTCTCTCAGAATTATTACCAAGATGAAATGTTACGACCTACATGGCAGCACTTAGTACTGACTAAACTGTTGTGTTCTTCCTTCCAGTCTCTCTGTTTTCATGGTTGCTGGCACAGATCTGAACACGTCACAGGCACATGACCTTGACACATTCTGAATAAGAAGTGGCCCCTGTCTGGAACTGCATCCTGACTCTCACTGGGGCTTTTCCTTTGGTTGATGGCAGAGCCTTCAAATCCTTTAGGGAGATGACATTGTGAGTGTCTATGATCGTCTCTTAAGGCTTCAAAATCTTTGCCTTCTCTGTAGAACCTAGAAAGCACAGAGAAGAGAACCTGTACACAAAAGGGAAGCAAAAATTATTTGTCTATAATTAAGGATGGGTTAAAATATCCATTCAGTATTCATAATGATACATTATTATCAGTGTTGGTTACATGATTAGATTAATACTTAACATCAAAAATGCATGGAATTACTACTTGGGTGTCAACATCACCCACAGTGATTGAATTCTACTAGTCAATATTAATCACTGCAAAGGAACTCAACTAACAATTATAGACATTGTCTAATGCAACTGGACATAAATTTAAAAACTCATTTTTGTTTCTTGAAAATATAAAAATATATTTATATTGAAAATGTTCTAATATTAATGTTATATTATTATTAAACAATAGAAATAGCTAATATTCATTCATTTCTTCCTGAGTGGCAGGCAGTGTAACAGACTGCACACACATGTATCATCTTATTTAATCCTCACCACAACCTACTGAGAAAGGTAAAATCATTATTCTCATTTTATAATAAACTATGACTTAGAGAAATGACAACCAAAGCATATTAATACAATTTCACTGACATGAGGTTTAGAGAGGGTCAAATATCCAAACCATAGCATTGTCCATCAAGAACTATTGTGAAATAAGAGAGTAGAACTTTTGGAGAGAGGAGAAGAGGGATACGGTAAGGAGGCAGTGAAGACTGAAAAGGAAGGGAGAAAGAGAGGCCATCCCAAAGATCCCTAAACAGCAGAGTGGTCTGGGTAAGCCACTGCCCAGGAGCTTCCAGGGAAAGACCAAAGAAGGCATAGTATTATACAAATACCCAGAACTCCCCTAAAGCTGAATCTAGTACTTAAATTATCCAGTTTTCAGCTTGAACATGCCAACTGGCCACCTAGCCACCCTGGGAGTGGGCCAGTGTTCCACTTGTGCCCCACATTTATTTGCTCAGCCACCATCTGCCTACTCCACATGGACATCTCCTCACAGTAGCTTCCAGGACACTTTAGATACCCAGAAGGGCAGTGGAGGAAAATCTCTGGGCTGAGATAGTAGAAATGGATACTCTCATTGAACTAGTTTCCTTTTATTAAATATAGTCAATCATTTAAGGAATCAAAAAACAAAGTGAAAAGTGAGCTAGATCAACAGATCACTATAAAGTGCCCAGAGACAGACCCAAACGTGTATGGGAACTTGGTATTTGAAGAAAGTTACTTCACAAATCCTTGAGTGAAAGAACAGATAATTCACTAAATGGTTTCAGACAACTGCCTATCTATACAGAAAAGAATAAAAAGAGATTATTTACCTAAACACTCACACAAAGTATTTTTAAGATGGATTAAAGACCTAAAGGGAAAAACAAACTCAAACTATTAGAGTTGCTTCAAATTAAGGAAATTTGGAAATTAAAACTTCTAGACAACATAATGTTGGTAAAGGGAATGGAGCAGCAGCTCACAGAGAAGTCAATCTGCTTGGCCAATAAGCACACTCCAAAAAATGTTTTCACTAGTTGAAGTTTAAATGTCAGACAATATCAAATGTTGGTAAGAATGTGGAGACTTCAAGCACCTCTGGCAGGGGTGTAAATTGGTACAAACCCTTTAGAATGTGTATGGCAACACCTAATAACAATTTGGAAACACACAACCCTATAATGGGCCATTCCATTTCAGGCTATAGGTCCTAGAAAAACTTTCACACATGTGCAGAAGGAGATGTGAACATAAGTGTGTGCACATGTGTGTTCATTGTAGCCTGACTGTAATATCAGACATTTGAGAATAAGCCAAAAATCCATAAAAAAAGGGAAAATTATATAATGGAATTTTATAATGCAACAAAAAGAACAAGCTATCAGATAGGTAGGTACAAAAAAATGATAATGAGTAGTAAAAGCAAGAAGTAAAATAATAGAGGATATTATATACGTAACATTTTAAAATATACCAAATAATCTATGTATTGCTTATGGATATGTACATATGTATGTTGAGATACAAGAAATGAATTTGAAGCACAGATTTAAAACAAATTCTAATAGTTGCCTCTGGAGAGTGAAGGGAAGAGAATTAGAAGGATGGTGATTCTGGGGGCTTTAGCTTTATGCATAACGTTTTATTTTTGTAACATAGAATATAAGTGATTGTTATATTATTCTTTGTACTTTTCTATATTTTGACATTTGTTCCACTAAAGTCTAATATGCTACACTGAGAGATGTTCCCTTTGACTCTCCTGTGTCGACGTATACCTGTACAAGAAGAAGAAACACGCAGTACAAAGTAAATATAAGCTGCTCTGCCACCAAAACTATTTTGGGGAAAAATTTTAAAATTTTATTTATGACAAAAATTTTACCCTTGCCATTCTGCTATGTGAATAGGATAATAAAATTAAAAAGACTTTGTTCTGAAGGGGGACCTCAGAGATCATTATAGAATAACCCCTTCATTTTACAGATGAGAAAATGAAAGCCCAGAGACCTGCAGAAGGTCACGCAGCTTGTTAGTAATCCAGTCAGGATGGGAACTCCTAGACCACACTAGAATGTTATATAACTATCTTTTCCCAACTGTCATCTTTATTCATCCTTCCTTCCCTTCCTCCCCCCACACTCTGGTAGAATTCTACTCCTCTGTTATTATTCTTGTTACAGTTGGCTTAGTGTTATTTATGTATGTCTATTACCCTCACAGAACATGAACTTTTACTCCTGCAAGTCCAAGACCATGTCTGATTTATTTTGGTAGCTCTGCACATAGTAGGTGATCAATAAATATTTGTTAAATATTCTACCTCAGTTATTATCTTTACGATATTGCCTGGTTGGTGTGAAAGACAATATATTCAAAGGAACTTAGCACTTAGATTTGTTATGACTCTAATAATAGAGTAGTAAAACGATTTAATATCTAATCTTTATTTTAGAGATTACCCGATTCAGGGAGGTGAGCCATAATGTCTCTGCTGTGTTTTTGACATATACATTATAGGAAAGATGTGTCTTCAGCAGCTGATTGTACTTTATCACCCTACTGGTATACAACCCAGCAGTGCATAAGCAGGCTTTTCTTAGAGGGGTGAGCATCAATGTCCCCCAGTATTTCCCAGCATCATCTTAATCTTGTATTTCTCAACATTCAGCCCCTGCAGCTGATGCATGTTTAAAAGATTTTCACTCACGCTGCTTTGCCAACATGATAGATTTGATTCACCAGCTGGGATTTTCATGTGTTCTGTAACTTCCTATGGCTTTTCACTGGGTTTGGGTCTCTTTCTGCTTCCCTCATATTAGTAATGATTCTAGAATAATGGAAAAGAGCTCAATTCAAGCTTCATAGCAATTTAAATATCACTTTTTATAGTTTTCTCCCTCACATTTCTACAGCATCCTGTCTACTAATATTAACACCACAGCTTGAGGCAGGCGCAGACCAATTTGCTTTTATGGATTCTTTGACCCCTAAAAGTCCTTGCTCTGTTTCTGAGCCCTTCCAACATGAGCCCGGTGTTAGCCCCACAAGCCTATATCTATTTGTCCCCTGCAAAGGCAAGTAAGAAGTAAGGCAATCTTTTTCTTTTCCCTCATAGCAAATAAACTGTACAAATTTGAAATGTACACAGATCCCTGCTTGCTTTTAGTAATTCAAGTGGCAAATCTGCACATTTAGAGGACATAGGAAATAGCAGATTTGATTGTTTTTTATTGAATGACAACATTGGGCCCATGGAAGAAACTTAATATGAACTTAACTGAAATCACTGTGGATGACATATATGAAAAAATTTGGATTCCTAGTGAGGTGTTTATGGAGTCAAAGTTATGTTTTTAACATGTGTAAATATTAATTTTAATAGTACTTATTTCCTACCAAATTTAGAAAAAGTATTTGGAAGAACATTTTATATAGGATACCTTTCTCTATTTTCTCAGCACTAAATGAATGACTAATTAAATCTGTTATATGAAAACATCATAGCAGATGGTCCTTCCCATTAATGAGTATGTAATGAAATAATAAACATGCTGAAGAGGAAGACAAGAGAAATTGCAGATCAGTTGTGCATTGAGTAATTTATCTCAGGACCTAGAGGTCAACCAATGGGGAAGCTGTTGTGAGAGTGAATGCTCCCCTCTTCTTTCCCCATCCTGCTGGCCACCTATTAATGCCGCAAATGATCTATTCAAATTATTGAGCTGTCAGTGTGAAGTGCCCCAGAAAAATACTCTATAATTCACACAAGTGAAGCTAAAAAGGACAACCTCATTTACGAATATACAAACAAAAGTTGTAATGACAAATGGAATCTAGCAATAGATCACAATAATAATGCAGTATGACTAAGAAGGGATTGTTCCAGGAATAAAAGAGTATTCTAATATTAGGAAATTTATCAACATAATTCATTACATTACCAAATCCAAAAGAAAAACAAAATTACTATATTAGTAATAATTATTATGTCAGTTGAAAGGCATTTAATACAATTCAAAAGTCATTCCTGGCTGGGTACGGTGGTTCACGCCTATAATTCTAGCACTTTGAGAGGCCAAGGTGGGAGGATTACTTGAGGCCAGGAGTTCAAGACCAACCCAAGCAACATAGTGAGACTCTGTCTCTATAAAAAGTAGAAAAAATCAGCCAGGCGTGGTGGTGCAAACCTGTAGCCCCAACTACTTGGAAGGCTGAGGTGGGAGGATCGCTCAGAAGTTCAAGGTTGCAGTGAGCTATGATTGCACCACCATACTCTAGCCTGGGTGACAGAGCTAGACTCTCTCAACAAACAAACAAACAAACAAACGCTACCCCAAAAAACTCTAAAACCATTTCAATTAAAATCTGTAACTGTAATATTTAGGAAGGGTCATTAATAGTAATTACTATTTTAACATTTTCTTAGAGATTCTAGTCACTACAGGGAGGCAAGAAAATTAAATAGTATACATAGGCATTGGAAAAGAAACCACTAAGACTGGTGTGCTGGATGGTTCCAATGTTAATGAGTTACAATGGGAACTATGTTTTTCAGAGGTCCTTCCTTTTGTGGTTTTGTACAAAAGTTGGCCAAAATCAAAAGTCACATGAAACTTGGTAAACAAAAGCAGCCATTGTCTCTGAAGATCTTCTGGGTCAGATATGATGAAGGACAGATGCAGAGGTGCCCATCGAATTTGTCATTGTTATCCCCTGCTCTAACTCTACTTTCTGACTGCTAGATCTGCTGAACAAAAGTAGCCCCAGACCCTCCACCAGATGCTTGACTAATGACTCCATGAGTAGGAGCTGTGCAGAGGTGCCAGCTTTCCAGAAACTTTTTGCCAATTCCTTTTCACGTTCTCTCTCTGGCTGCTGGATGCATCTAGCTTTGCAGATTTCCATGCCCATATCTTTAAGAGGGATTTTTAGTGACTTTTCTCTAATCCTCCACTCCCCTTTTTGGATTCTTACTTCTAAACATCTCACATAATTATGTAACATCATTTTTTCTATAACTAAAGCCCATTCCATGATACTCATTATTTTGCTTCTTTGACTAAACTCTGACTGATAGAATTACTAAAAATAATCCGTTAAGGGGGTTGGATATAAGATAATTGTTAAAAATAAATGTTTTCTGTATTTTAGCAATAGTGATCTAGAAATAAAAATTAAAACATAGTAGTATTTTGTTCACAACAATGACAGAAACTATAACATAAATTAGGAATAAAATTATAAAGAAAGGCATAGGATTATATGAAGAAAACTACTGTTAAATTAAGTTGAGCCTAAAGCTGCCTCCTTACATTTAAAAAAATTTTTTTTTGAGACAGTTTCACTCTGTCACCATAGCTAGAGTACAGTGGCATAATCACAGCTCACAGCAACCTCAAATGCCTGGACTCAAACGACCCTCCTGCCTCAGCCTCCTGAGTAGCTGGGACTACAGGCGTGCACCACCACACCCAGCTAATTTTTTTATTTTTTTGTTGAGATGGGGTCTTGTTCTTGCTCAGGCTGGTCTCGGACTTCTGACTTCAAGCAATCATCCCACCTTGGCCTCCCAGAGGGCTAGGATTACAGGCATGAGCCACCACGCCTGTCCTGCCTCCTTACATATTTCAAGTTCGGCCTAAAGGTTTCTCTGTACTTTGTGAATTGTAACCTAACTGGATGTGTAAACAGACTGTAACCTACTCTCGGACCAATCATCAAGTTTCCGCCAATCAAAGGCAGCCGGCCTAACTCTCCAAACTGTGTTTCAATAAGTCAAATGCCGAACTGTAACCAATCCAGCTGTTTCTGTACCTCACTTCCATTTTCTGCCCTTCATTTTCCTTTTTCTGTCCATAAATCCTCTTTGACCACATAGCTGCGCCGAAGTCTCTGAACCTGTTCCCATTCCTGGGGCTGCCCAATTTGCGAATCATTGTTTGTTCAATTAAACTCTGTTAAAATTAATTTATCTTAAGTTTTTCTTTTAACATTATAAAATCTTACTTAAGGACATAAAATAAGATCTAAGCAATTGGAAAAGCATTTCGTGTTCTTGGACAGGGAGACCAAAGATGATAAAATGGTAATTCTCTCAAATTACTATAAAAGAAACCAATTAGGATCCTCACAGAATTTTAAAAAAATAGGTTCTTGTTATTATCTTAAAATTTATATGTAAGTAAATATCCTAGAATAATCTAGAAACATATGAAAAAGAACAGTGTATGTGTGTGGGGATTCTTACTTCACTATATGTAAGAACATATATAGATTTGATAAACAAATCAATATGATATCAGCATGAGAACAGAGAGATCAATTGCTAGAATAGAAAATCCAGAAATAGATCATAATACATATGAGAATTTAACATGTGAAAAATTGGTATTTCAACCTGGCAGGGGGAAGTATAGTCTACTTAAGCAATAGTGCTTGTACTAGTAATTAGTAGTTCATATATGAATATGAGAATGAAGAAAAATTCAAATGTATGCATAAGTTTGTTATTGCAAGTTGTTTGGAGGGTGGGTATGAGACATAAGACAAGAGTTGGAAGAAAAGGACAAAAATAAAACTAATAAATCCTTAAGCAAACTTAGAATGTATGGTGTATACCATAAAAGAAAATAAAAGTCTCAGGACTACCCCCTTCGCCCCCAAAACTCTACTCTTTATGCAAATGGCAAGTACAAGCCTAGAGGCTGAGTCATGTAACACACCCTTCCAAA
Organism: Lepilemur ruficaudatus; assembly: GCA_963574885.1. Classification (NCBI taxonomy): domain Eukaryota; kingdom Metazoa; phylum Chordata; class Mammalia; order Primates; family Lepilemuridae; genus Lepilemur; species Lepilemur ruficaudatus. The sequence continues at coordinate 35,442 of CAUYRT010009658.1, read as the reverse complement.
TGAATAGCAGTTACTAACATTATACATAAGCTGGATCCCCACGAAAAGGTAAAAGGACTCAGGCATCTATAAGGACTGCCTCTGCAGATCATTCATAAGGAAATTTTTTGCTGGCCTCCCATAAATAAGGACATGCAAATTCTAACTTTAGGCTGCAGGCTAAGTCTAGCTCCTACAACTCAAGTCTGTTTGATTCCACACTAATAATTTTGTTTACAAGTTTATCTGCCCAGGTGCAGAGCAGAGACAAGATCAATCATTCGTCCACCAACCCAGGGATATCTACATAATTGATTCTTCCTTTACTCCCTTTTTCTCTTCAAACATTCACCATATCTTTTGCAAAATGTAGATTTCCTCACACTAAGTAAAGGCTCAAAAGTACGTAACTATTTGTCTCACTGTCCACTCTCCTCCTCTTCCTTTCTGTATGCCCCTTCATTAGAGTTCCCAAATCCCTCTTCAGACAGCAGAGTCACAGATGCTTCTGTGGTTTGTGCTTTTCCTGGGCACACTCTCAAACCTCTACTGATTGAGATCTTTGCCTCAGTCATTTATTTTGGGTTGTCAATACCATATACATAAATTTATATTTTAGTGTTATTATATATAAACATATATGGAGAAATGGATGGAGGCAGGAGGAGAAATCTATTTAATTGTAAGAATCTCCATAATCTATCAGTGAAAAAAGGAAGTTGAAGAGTAACAAGTACAATTTGATTCTGTTCAGATAAAAATAATCCAACACATTGTATCAGTCAGGGTTTGATCAGAGAAGTAGGACTTCCAGGAGTTACACAGAATTGGGGATTTATCATAGGGATTTGACCTTATGCAATTGTGGGAGCCAGTTAATGTATGACTGTTGCTTTGGCATCCAGTGTTGGGCTAAAGTCTCTAGGGGAGGTGGCTGGGAAGGAAAGATGGACATGAAATGGCATACCATTCTAAGGGCAAATTGGAACCTATGAGGCCAAGGTGGAACCTAGGGGGCTCTTTCACTTCCTCCAAACCTCCAACTTTCATAATGTTGGTGTCCTGCAGTAGAAGCTGATGCCCTTGGTCATGGAGCAGAACATCAGTAGGAGTAGGAGAAGCTAAGGAGAAAATTCTGTGGCAGCTGGAGAATCTGTGGCCCCAGCTGCTACCTTACGCCAACAAATAAGCCAGCAGATCCACAAGGTGAATAAGTTTCTACAGCACCTGACACTATTCCGACTTCCCAGTCTAATCATGCTTGGTGCTTTATCTTTGCCTTTTAAATCCCAGGAAAATTTATCTTATGGACAATTTTAGATCAGGGAAGGGAATTCTGGAAGAGGGAATTCTGAGAAACATAGCCACCAAATACACACACACACACAAATGAGACCCCTATGTAAGTGTATGTATACCTTGATGTTGGTATGGAAAAAGAGAAAGGCATGGAAAGATATACTCCAGCTTTTAAGCCTGGCTTCATTAGGAGATGGTAGTGGAGGGATGTGATCAGGATTATGAATGGGAGGGTGGATGATCAGTCTTACCTGCATAGAGCTTTTTATTTTATTGTTTTCACTTGTTGCAAACAGGTATTACTTTAGTAATTTAAAAATATCAAATGAATTAAAAACATCAAAGACCAAAATGAATTCACAAAGACTTTCAATTCTTTCAGATTTTGATCATTATTTGTTCCTGTCTTCAAATGTCATCTTTGCCACTTACTAGCTGTGTGACTCTTGAGCAAGTTATTTAATTTCTCTATGCCTTATTTTCTTAATTTGTAAAATGGACATAGTAGTAATGACAGTACCTGGCTTGTAGAGTAGTCACGAAAGTTAAATAAGACCCATAAAATGCCTAGAATAGTGCTTGGTAAATAGTAAGTGCTCAGTAACATTAGTCATCATTATCGTTATCTTGGTTATTTCTATCATTATTAATATATCTGAATGGAAATCACTCTCTTCCTTCTGAGACCCTATCAACTCAATTCTGTCCTGTCAAATCATGAAGAAAAGGAGGAAAAGAAGGGGGTCTGATTTAAACAGAGCTGCCCCAGAAGCTTGTCACTTGTCCATGGGTCAGTGAGTTGTAAACCTGGGTAGTCATTAAAAGGATGTCGATGACAAATAGATGCAAGGTCAAGAAATGCTTATCCAGAAAAAGCCTGAAATTGAGATAGTCAGTAATGTCTGTGTGTGTGTGTGTGTGTGTGTGTGTGTGTGTGAATGACTGTGTGTGTTTCCATGTGTTAGCACAAACATGCTTGTGTATAAATTGGAAAGAAACAACAACTGAGGATAAATGAACATAAGGAAAGGTTTACAAACGCCTACAAAGGTGAAGTCAGCATACCATATATATTATCTTTTATTTTCTGATCCACACGTAAGAGTTAAAAGAAGGGACTGCCAGCATATTCATTACACACCCTGAGTCTTGCAATTTATTTCACTGTATTTGATGTTAGCAGGGAAGCATTTCTTTATTTAAAATTACTCAGAATACAGCACATAGAGCTATTCTGTAGGTATGAAACATGTCTAAACTGCAAAACAAAACGAACAAAAACAAAACCAAACCCTTCTGCACTTTTGACATATTGTGACCACAGTAAAGGCAACATGAGGCTTCTTTTGTTTCTAGGTGCTGTGGGAGGAAATGAAACAATGGGGCATGAACATGGTTCTCAACGTTTTTTTTCTATGGGGCACACGTGGCTGACTAATGTTCCCTAGCACAATGCTCTTCTAAATGCAATTCCCAGCACACTGGCCATTACTTCCTCTCATTTGCTGCCACCCAAGAGAGCATTTCAGGATACAAATGAGTGAGACTGACACTGGAAAAGGATAACCTTGGAAACATTCTAATTTTTAATTAAAACTGTAGTACATGAGTATATTCTCATTGCAAAAGACTAAAATAATAGGGAAATATGTAGAATATACTCCTACACCAGCTCTTCCACACCCAAACTCCTACTCTCCACAGAGGTTAATAAATTATTAACAATTTGGTATATATATTTTATATCTTAAATTTGTACTTATTTATATAAGTAAATGCATGTATAAATATGTATATATACTCATATGCTTTTTTCCATAAATAAGATTATATTTTAGATAATTTCCAGTGACTTGCTTTTTTTCACTTATCATTACATCCGGGTATCTTGCCATGTGAGTACATACCGCTCAGCTTATTCTTTATGACATCTGCATAGTATTGTGCTCTATGAACATACCATATTTTATTTTTCTCAATTGGTAGATATTTATGTTGTTTCTCTTTTTATCAAAAACAACGTTGCATGGAACTTACTTGCTCATCCTTGTACATGTCTCTGTGTACAAATGTGTTTATTAAGAACGGATACCTAGAAGTGGAATGGCTAGGTCAGAGAGTACATTTTATTTACTTTAGTATTTAAGTAAATGCAAAATGTCCTGAAAATTTGCACCAATTTATACGCTTACCAGTAGCATTTTTTATTCTATCAGTGGCTATTTACCTACCTACAGTACCTATCTAACATCATGGAGGAAAATAAAGCGGGTTAAAAGGTATCAGGAGTGATGGGGTGAGTTGCATATTTAAATTAAATGGTACAACATTCTTGCTAAGAAGGTAATCTCTGAGAAAAGCTTGAAGGAAGTATTGGAGCAAGGCACCCAGCTATCTGAGGGAAGAGGATTTAAAAAGAAGGGACAGCAAGTCAAAGTATCTGAGGTGGACAGAGAGCTGGTGTTTCAGGAAAAGCAAGGTGGCGGGTGTGGCAGGATGAGTGAGCAAGGGGGAAAGTAGAAGAGACAGGTAATGGCTGTATGAGAGAGTATTTGTTTCCTCAGGGTCTTGCTAATAACAAGAATTATTAATCTTTAAAATACTGGCCAATCTACTGGCAAATCTCACTCACTTTTTTCAATTTGCATTCTGTCTGATTGCTAATGAGATGAAGAATCTTTTTACATGTGTGTTGGCTATTTTAGTTCTTATTTTGTATCATTCTATATTTGTCTCTTTATGTCATTTTCTCATTTTTAACTGAATTTTTCCTCATTGATTTTTAGGATCTCTTTACATATTCTGATTATTAATCCTTTCGAATTTTACAAATATTTTCTCCCAGTTTGTCTCAATATTTATGAAATTCAACCTGTACATTTCTTCATTTACAACTTCTATTATTGTTTTTAGCTTAAGGAGGCCCTCCTCACCATAAAATAGGGAAATATTTTCTCATATTCTTTTCTGAGAGTTTTATAATTTTTTGGTCATGTCTAGCTCTTGAATCCATTTGGGATTTATATTTATGGACATTTACAGTTAGGATATAACCTTATATACAATATTTACATATATGTTATTTTTTACTCATTTTACTGATTTGAATACAACCTGTATTATATTAAGATTTCATATATGTTAACCTGTTTCTGGATGTTTCATGTAGGACTTGCATATTTCTTATTAGGTTTATTCTTAGGCATTTTATGCTTTTTGTTGTTGTTTATGAATGGGCTGCATTATATTTTATTTTCTACTATCTTGGTCTACCTTTACTAGGCAAATTCAGCAAAAAAAATACGTACAGTAAATAAAGGTGTAATGGTAGTTTTACTCGAATTGCATTTAATAATATCTTGCTAGTAATAGAGCATCTGAACTGATTCCTTCATCAGAACAATCTCTGGGATATGACAAATCAAAGTGACTACCTTTAGCTTCTGCTTTGGGACATTTATTTACTCGAGGAGGAGGCAATTAGGCCAAGCCCTGAGGCTCACATATGTTCAATCACCCTGGAATCTGAGAAGAACAAAGCTACCTCTGATGTTTATTTTGACTTCCTTTTGTTTCAAGGCTTTATTTTACACAACTAAAGATTTTTAAGTTATGCAATATTTTATACACATACAAAAGCACATAAAATAATTTGATATAATTTAATAGGTGGGTCATTTGACACAACCCAGGTTTAATAGCTATTAACTGTTTACCATGTTTGATTCAGAACACTTTTACTATTTTAAGAAAATAAAATATTACAAATGCAGCCGAAGCACCACCCCTTCCCTTCCCCTCTCTGATATAGGTATGTTTCACTCTCATGCATATTTGCCATTTTTTATGATTTTTATTTGTACTTTTAAGTCATATTTATTAACTTGTATGTTTTTAATATTTACATAGTTGGTATCACAATGCTTGTATCCTTTTGTAAGTTGATATTGTAGGCTTTTGAAATTCATCCTGATTGACAAAGACAGTTCCTTGAAGTTGCTTGTAATACCCTTTGTTTATATTCCATTGGTTAAATTTAGCCAACCCAGTCACATGGCTACACCTAGTGGCCAGGGAAACTAAGAAATGCAGTTTTTATTCCAGGTAGCCATGAACTTGACTTAAAAAACAGGGTTCATATTATTAAGGAAGAAGAGGGGAATAGAAAGTGAGATACAGCTAGTCATCTCTGCCAAATACTTTTGATTATAATGTTTACTGTAGATTTTTGGTATATACGTTTAGTGAATCAAGGTCTTTGTTTTTTCCTTTTCTTAGTTTACTCAAGAATTTTTAAAATTGCATTTAATTAGAAATAAGTGCTGTCAAATAGTTCTTTGGCATCTTTTAAGATGACTATATGGGTTTCTACTTCATTCTGATAATGTAATGTATTAAATTAATAGATTTTCTAATGTTAAACTATCCTTGCATTCCAGAAATAAATTTTAATCAATAATAGCTTAAATCTTGTATCAGTTAGAAACACATTCTTTTCTTTTAAAACAGTGCAGAATTTGATTTGCTAATATTTTATTTAGATTTTAAACATATATTCATAACTTAAACTGGCTTATTCTGTTATTATTATTTGTATAGATTTATAAGCAAGATTATGCTAGCCATATATAGTTAATGGGGAAGCTTTCCACCATTTTTATATTCTGGAAATTTTATATAACCTAGGAATAATCTCATTAAGTTTTAATATAATTTACCCATAATACCACCTAGTCTGGGGTCTTCTTAAGGGATAAATCTTTATTCTTTTAACTTGTTCTGTGACACTATTCTGCTTCTTCTTAAGTCAATTTGTACAATTTACATTTTTCTAGAAAAATCAGCCATAAAAACAATTAGCAATCAGTCTGTAGCAACCATATCCATTAGCAGTAGCACAGAGTTAATGACAAGTGTATATACAAGTAGCAACATTCTGTTATGTATTCAGGAATATTAATAGAATAGAAAGAGGAATACTACTTTTTAATTCATGATGTCAATATCATTATCTTCATAAAATATTTTCCAAATCCACCAGGTGCTTTAAAATATATTGTAGAAATTGGCTGGGTATAATGGCTCATGACTGTAATCCCAACACTTTGGGAGGCCAAGGCAGGAGGATTGCTTGAGGCCAGGATTTCAACAAGCTTGGATAACATAGTGAGGCCATATCTCTACAAAAACATGGAAAAATTAGCCAGGCATGGTAGTCCCAGCTACTCATGAGGCTGAGGCTGGAAGATTACTTGAGCCCAGGAATTCAAGGTTACAGTGAGCTATGACTGGGCCCGAGCAAGACTCTGTCTTTAAAAACAAAACAAAACTCTCTCTCTCTTTGTATGTGTGTGTGTGTGTGTGTGTGTGTGTGTGTGTGTATGTATGTAGTAGAAATAGAAGTAAAGAAGAGAAAGCCCAGTTTTTATTTTCAAGGGGCTTTTCAGGTTAAGACAGAGAGTAAGCATGGACATATTTACAGTAAATAAAATATGGACTACGATAACTAGTAGTAGGTACTTAAATATTTTCCCCGTCTTTACTGTATTACTGTATTACTAACTTACTTGCCTGTGAGTGAGTTGAGTGGAAGAAATGGCTGGATTCAGAAGAATGAAATAAATAGAAGATACAGAGGGAGCATGAAGACAGACAGAGATTGGGGTACAGATGGCATCACAAGAAAGATGATTGTCACAGTATGTTTTAGCTGAAAGGAACCTTGTATAGTGAAACTCTTCATTTTATAGGCGAGAAGAAAGGCCCAGAGAGGTGCAGTGGCATGCTCAAGGTCAACAAGAAAGTTTATTGTTGAGTCAGGACTAGAACTAGCTCTCCCAATTCTGTTCTGATGTTTTACTGTCTTTCATGGTTTATCTTAGCTGCTTCAAGGAAGCAACTGGTAATTCCCCATTTATTCACACTTGCTTTACAAGACCCCTACCCCAGCTTTATAAAAGAAATACATTAGCCATCATCTGGAAACAATACCCAATACTTTGGGGGTTTTGCCCCCAGTCTTTCTCAGAGATCCATCTCTACTTTTCTTTCTTAAATCCCCCTTGGCACAGTCTAGACCCCCTTTTTTTTGCTGGAGGCTTTGATAATAACTCATGGTATGGCTGGCTTAAAACATGTGTCTCTTGATATCATTTTTATGGAGGAAAAAAACCATATTCCAAGTTTCAAACAATTAAATTAACCTTTTATCAAAAAGCCAAACACTGGGGAACTTCTTGTAAAATTATTTGAATATGTATTTTCTTTCTGTTCTGAAGAAAAATTATATATGCTGCTCAAATCTGAAACTGTGATCTAATATATCCTGAATCAACTATAATATATACAACTCTCCATAGGTCTTAGTGAAGACTGAACTCTTCCAACACTATAGCAATTCTTACTCACGATTCTACTCCAAATTTAAAAAAATGGAGGAAAGTTTCTCACCATCTGGAAAAAGTACAGAGTACAATATATGAGAAAAGAATGTTTACAGTGGAAGAGGCACTGGTGACAATGTCCTAGTCCTACAGCTCTTTGCTAAAATGTAATTTTTTTTCAGGTGGCTCCTTTAAAAAACAGTGGGGTTCTTGAATACCAGGCTCAAGCCCACAGAGGAAATTCAATTGGCACTATACCAAATGTAGCACTTTCAAACATCATCACTGGGGCATTTTCACCAGAATATTCCATGTTCAAAAATATTTTTGAAATGTCTACATGTGCACAACATTGTGATATGGGGAATGTTAAAAAGTAGACTAACAATAGCACATAATATAGGGACAATGGGGAGGCATAGGCTGTTAAGTACTACAGGGATTCAGAATCAAGAAATAGACTGTATAGAACAAGAAAGGATTCACGATGAGAAGTGCAACTTAAGCCAACCCTTGAATGAGAGTTAAGATTTGCACATATAGAGAGGAATAAAGAACAGGGCTGATGTTCACCTGGATTTTCTGGTATAGTGACACCAGCTGCCATGGCCAGCATCTGTTCTGTGAGATGGGTGCATCCATTCTGAATGGTTGCTATACCTGTCAAATGGGTTGTTAGATATTCTGAAAATCACCCCAGGGGGCATTCCTGGACACAGATGTAAAAGTGGCTATTGGGAGGTCAGGGAGCAGCTCAACTTGCCCAAGCCATCAAAAGGAAGCAATTAAATTGATCAGAAAGATTTACTTTTAATTGTTGTAGTGTCTCAGATAAGTCTTATATATTCTATGCACACAATTCTTCTAAGATTATACAACTACTGCCTCGGTCATATTGGCATCAGTTTTAAACTTCATTATCATACAGCTAGACGTTATCAGACTGCCAAAACTCACTCAATGGTTACAGATGATTGTTATTATTATTTACCAGAATGAGAACTGTACTGTCACAACACTTGGATCCAATTTCAATCCCTTCTCAATGCAAACTTTAAAGCAATCTCATTGAGAAATAGCAGAGCTGGTCAGTCTTGTCTAGCAGGTACTTTTGCCTTTTGAGGTAAGTAGCCTCAGGGACATGGAACCAATTTTCAGTAGTGATTTGCTACAATACTGTATACGTATCTCAATACCCTCATAGATACAAAAGGAGGGTCTGATTCATCAACACTTTCCTTTAGGTCAGCAAACACTCAGGGAACAATTAAACTGTTTATAAAGCTTTGGTACCTGGAATAGTGCAAAGTCAATTTAAAAAAATATATTGAATATGTGAGCTTTTCCAAATTGCCATCAACTGTTATGACAAGCTATTAAAGCAGCTATTGTAGAGGACTGAAGGAGCAGCTGATTTCAAGACAGTAAATCAAGTCTTGGTCAAGAGCACTGATGAAAAGAGAACAGGATTCTTGCTGTGTTTATGAGTGGCTCAAGACAGCTTTAATACACATCAATCACAGGTAGGCAGCATGCTCTGGTCCGTGCCCTGGACTCTCAGCGTGACCTTTTGTGAGTCACCAGACGGCTTTCAGGCTCGGTTACTCAGCCGAAAACAAAGCGAAGGAGCAGAAACCTCAATGAAAAACAGGCACTGCATCGCTAATGAGATTTCCTAAGGAAATAAATTCCTCACCTCTACAACCCCCTCTCCCTGACAGCCCTACTCCAGACTGCCACGTCCCACACATTCAAGAGAAGGTGAACAAAGTGAAGTGTTTGAGGCACGTGGCTGTGCTACCCTCCCAGCTTCAAAAGCATTTATTGGGAAGAATTCATTGTCTTACTTAAAATAGGAAAGCTGTGGAGACAGACATGGTCATACTATCTTGCTTTAGAAATTAGAAAACTAGCTTTGGGTTCAAAATGTCTCAAGTTGCTATGGTTTGCTTAGAGACCTGGGAGAGCTGGCCAAGGAATCTCTCCCCCTTTCAAATGGTTCTAAACAGTTTACAGCTGTATAACCAGTACTTTGAAATATTTCCGCCCCCTCTAGGCAAAAAGCATTCATTATTGTGAAACATTCTGCTAAAACTGTAAGATCAGAGTTGCACAAAAGTGTAACAATAGGACGGCAGCTTCTTAGGTTAGTAAAACAGGCAGAGGGGGGCCTGGACTTGGTAAATGCCACCAGATCTGTCAACTTCCACAGCTTCTTGGTGCACCAGGCCACCTGCAGAAGAAGGAAGCTCGGAAGGATGATGTGGCCAACAGAACCTATGGTCCTGGAGAATGAAGCTGCACTTTTGCTTTTAAGATTGTCAGTCCCTTAGGGGTTGCAGTAACCTCCTAGGCCTCTGTCTCGCACAGAAGGGTCTCCTTCTGAGGCTAGGCCCCTTGGAAAGGTTCCACATGACTGAACCCCACTGAATCAGTCAGTCAATTTAGTGGCTCCTAAGAAAAGCTGATGATATCACGGCTCCAAGGCAGGCTGCCACCCTAGAACCTCAATCGTAACTAATGGGGTTTTAAAAGAGAGATCAGAAAATATCATGCAGATAAAATACAGAGATAGGAGGAAAGACCATAACCTCAATCTGCAAAATGTAATAGCTTTGTCAAAATAAAAGCCAAAGCTAAACTCTCCTGCTGCTGCACACCTCCCAGCTCGAGGGAACTGTTCAAGCAGAGAGGCATTTTCTATTAGTGATAACTCCAAATGCAGCAGGGAGAAACTCAGCCATAATATCTGCACAACGGCCCCTCCATGCAAACACCATTCCAGTAATGGGAAATTTTAATGATGTAAAGCAGCAAGGTCACACGATATGTCCAGGCAGCCCTTGGAAAGACACTGCCTCGGCAGATATTACAGAGGAGAGCTCAGAATTGCTCTTGGTTCATTAGGCTTTGCCTGAGGGTTTTTTTCTTCCACTATTAACTACAAACAAGGTTGAGGTTCTTGTTACTCAGTTCCTTGTATGCAATGCGAAGAGGTGAAGGGCATGGTTTGTAAATATGGAAAGGCAGATGGCTTAGACATGTTTTATAATACTTGAAATATTCTCTCTGAGTCACCTTAAATATGAAAATTGCAAAAGTCTTATCAATGTTACAGTATTTTTTTCTAGTGGAACTTTTTATCTACTCGTGTATAGATAAAGGTACTATATGCACATATATATACACATACATGGGGTGTATTGATCCCCTCCCGTCCATATAGCACCACCACATCTTTTTACAGTTTGCCTCCTTCTCACAGCTTTATGACCCCATTGAGATCGCTCTTACTGTTTTCTTCCTCGTTACATTTTGATATTTCAAAGCATGGCCTGGATCTCACTCCCATCTCCCCACTCCACATTATTAATGAATTGGAAAGCAGACATCATTAGTTTTCGGAGACCATTTCTTTTAAAATTTACAGACCCCTTCATCTGAATCCCCAGAGACAGTCTGCTGTTCTCATCTTAGAATCTTATTAGCATCATATCTTCTGTATCCTGCCATGCAAACTGCATGGCTATGCACTTTCTAGCACTTGACCCTTTTGCGGACAGAATTAATTTACTCTTTGAAGATGCAGCAGCATGCTGTTGTGCTTGTTAAAGAAAGAAAAGCCAAGCAAGGAGATGGCAAAGCAAGCAAAGAAATTTGTGGTTTAAAAGCAAGCTCTTATATGGCAAGTTAGGTGAAGATGAAGCAGCAGAAACTAATAGCCAGTAATTATTGATGGAAACAGGCAAATTAGTGGATTAGCAGGAATCACTGAGAATTTCTGCATCCAGCTACTAATAAGCATTGGAACATGTTCCCTGTTCTGGACTAGACTGCAGGACTTACTTTGCCCTACAGCCTTTCATTCTTGGAAGGCTTAGAAGATAACGTAAACAACTAATTCTGATTTGGTCAGCCACCTGAACTATCTCCTGAAATCTTCCAGATTCATTTACTCACTACTCACTGTGTGCCAAGTACTGTTCAAGATGAAGAAGACACAGCAGTGAGTAGGACAGTGTCCCTTCATTTGCAAAACTTACTTTCTAGTGGAGGAGTAAAAAATAAATAAATAAATAAAACAGATAATTAAAAATATAACTTCAGGTAGCTGTAAGTGCTATCAAGCAAAATTAAGCCATGTAAAAGAACAGAGATTGGTAAGGGGAATTATTTGAAACAGGGTGATCAATTACTTACGAGCTGACATTCAAACTGGGACATTAATGATGTAAAAGAGAAAGCCCCGTGAAGATTTTGCGGATGAGTGTCCTAGCACTTTGAAACCAAAAAACAAGCCTGACATATTTAAAAAACTTAAATACAGCCAATGTAGGTGGAGTAGAGTAACATAGGAGGAGTAGTGAGAGAAATAGGCAGTATGCCAGAGAAGACACTTTAAAAGGACATGATAAGGAGTTTGAATTTTATCCTAGCCATGATAAAGGCAATCAAAAGGTACTTTATGAACACTGCTGATGTTGTGTGAAGAACAGGCTCAAGGGTGGGGATGGTGGAGCAGAATGAAAGCAAGAAAACCAGATAGGAAGTTATCATAGAAGTCTAAGCAAGAGATTATTATGGTGTTTTAGACTAAGGTGGTAGCAGTGGAGGGATTTAGGATATATTTTAAAGATAGGGCTATGGAACTTGTTGAGGAATTCGATGAGGTAGTGAATGGTGATGCCTTTAACTGAGTGGTAGAAGACTGAAGGGGGAGCAGCAGATTGAGGAAATAAAAACCTTCAGTTTGGCCAGGTTAAATTTGAGATGGCCACTAAACACCCAAGTGTAGATAAAGTGGGCTCACAGGAAGCCTGAAACAAAGATAAATGTATATTTCGTAATCATAAGCTTACAGATACCATTTCAAGCCATGTAACTGGATGAGATCACTGTAGGAGTGAATTTAGAGAAAAGGCCCAAGGATGGCTTTGGGGCACTCCAAAAAGTAGAGGTCAGTAAGAGGAAAAGGAGGCATCAAAGGAGACTGAAAAGGAGTGACCAGTATTACAGGAGAATAACCACCACCAACCACCACCAACAACAACAAAAAAAAAGAGATTTGAAAAAAGAGGGAATAATCAACTGTATAAAATGACACCAAAAGTTTGAGTAAAATGAGAACTGAGAATTGGTTATTTGATTTGGCAAGACTGAAGTCCCTGATCACCTTGACAGTGTTCCAGTGGAGTGATAAGGACAAAAATTTGATTGGTGTGAGTTACAGACAAAATAGGGGATGGTGAAAAAAACAGAGTCAGCAAGTATAGACAACTCTATTGTTGAGTTTTCTCATAAAGGAGAGCAGAGAAATGGGGTGTTAGTTGGAGGGTTATATTGGGTTGAAGGAAGGTTTGTTTAAGCTGCGAGCAACCATAACATGTTTGTGTACCATTAAGAAAGATTTTCTATAGAAAAGGAAAATGATGATGTTTAAGAGAGAGTGTTTAATTATAGGGACCAAGGCTTTAAGTAAAGAAGGGATGGGATCCAATTCCCAAGGTCCTAACCTTATACAGGAGCAGAGATAATGCCTTTCATTGTAACAGGAAGGAAGGTAGAGGTTATAGGTGGTAGATTTGGTTGTGGGAGGAACCATTTCTCCTCTGGTAGTTTCTAATTCCTCAATGAAATAAGACATGAAGTGATCAACTAAGAGTAATACTGAGGATGATTTAAGATTTGTAGTAAAAAATTTTAAATGAGACCAGTCAACATAATTGTTTTTTTTTAATTTCAGCGTATTATGGGCATACAAATGTCCAGGTTACATATATTGCCTTTGCTCCATCCGAGTCAGAGCTTCAAGTGTGTCCATCCCCCAGATGGTGCGCACCACACCAATTAGGTGTGAATATACCCATCCCCTCCTTGACCCCCCCCCCGACACCCAGTGAATTTTACTACTATATGTACACTTAAGTGTTGGTCAATTAATACTAATTTGATGGTGAGTACAATGTGGTGCTTGTTTTTTCATTCTTGGGATACTTTACTTAGTAGAATGGGCTCCAGCTGTATCCAGGATAATACAAGAGGTGCTATATCACCATTGTTTTTTGTGGCTGAGTAGAACTCCACGGTACACATATACCACATTTTATTAATCCACTCATGTATTGATGAGCACTTGGGTTGTTTCCACACCTTTGCCATTGTGAATTATGCTGCTATAAACATTCGAGTGCAGATGTGTTTTTTATAGAATGTCTTCTTTTCCTTTGAGTAGATGCCCAGTAATGGGATTGCTGAATAAAATGGAGGAAAATCAGCAAGAAAAAAATCAAACAACCCCATCAAAAAGTGGGCAAGGGACATGAACAGAAACTTTTCAAAAGAAGATAAACTAATGGCCAAAAAACATATGAAAAAATGCTCAACATCTCTAATTATCAGGGAAATGCAAATCAAAACCACAGTGAGATATCATTTAACTCCAGTGAGAATGGCCATTATCAAAAAGCCCCAAAACAACAAATGTTGGCATGGATGCGGAGAGAAAGGAACACTCATATACTGCTGGGGGGACTGTAAACTAATGCAACTTCTCTGGAAAGTAATATGGAGATACCTCAAAGAGTTACAAGTGGAACTACTATGTGAACCTACAATTATTTCAAAATAAAAAATTAAAGAAAAAATAGGAAAACACAGATAAGCAAAAAATTGACAACTCACTTATCCTTTCTGGGACAGGACGTCCTCACAAGTATGAGAAACAACTGGGGTGGAATCACAATTTAACAGAAGACAAAGGAAAGAAGAAAGTCTAGAAACTGTGGTCTCCAGTACTGCCACTAACCACATGTGTCCACGGAATGCTTGACATTTGTCCAGTGGAACTGCAAGTACTCTAAGTGTAAAATACGCAGCAGATACTAAAGACTTCATAGGAACAAAGAGTGTAAAAGTTCAACAATTTTGAATTGATTGCATATAAAAATGATAATATTTTGAACAGATGGAGTTAAATAAAGTACATTACTAAAATTTTAAAAACAGAAGGCTTCTGGTACATGAAATCAGGTAAACAACATTACAAATGATGACAAAGTAATTGGAAATAAGGCAGCCATGGGAACAGGATCAAGGGTGAACACAGACTCCAATACACAATTAAAATGAAACAACAGTGAGAATTGTGGTTTCAGACCAGAATATGTAAATGTTTTAAACCTTACTAATAATAGCACATGAGAGAGGAGGACTGGAGACAGAGAAAAAGAGAGGATATGAGAGCACTAGTTTCCTCACAGCAGGAGTCAACAGAAAGTTCGAAATCGAAACATTTTGGGTTCTTTTTTTTATTTTTAAGATCTTGTTACCTCTCTTCTTTAACTCTAAAGATACTTTAGAAGCTACTATTTCCTTGTGGTGGAAAATATTTATTCGGTACTCATCATTTCTTTTATGTTTACTTTGATATATTTTTCTCATTGCTAAATTCCAGTAAAACTAAACTGAAACCATTTATTTTAAAATAACACTGCAGGACACTAGGGTAGTGAAATAATCCGGGCACAAAAAGACAAATACTACATGATGTCACTTTTACGTGGAAGCTAAAAAGGTCAAACTCATAGGAGCAGAGAGTTGGATGGTGGTTAGCTGGTGCTGGGGGCTGAGAGGATTGGGAAGGTGTTAGTTAGTCAAAGGATACATTTCACTTAGACAGTGGGTTCCAGGGATTTGTGATACATGGTAACTGTGGTTATCAACAATATACTGTGTACTTGAGGATTTCTGGAATAGTGAATTTTGGGTGTTCTCACAACAAAAATATGACAGGTATGTGGGGTGATACATGTGCTAATTAGCTTGATGTGAGCTTTCCAGGGTGTAGGTATATGTCAGGACATCATGTTGTATACCACAAGTATACATTTTTTAAACTAATAAATAAAATAACCCTTCCAACACCTTAGGTAGTAATATATGCACCTCTATATTTCTTAGAGAGATGTCACAGCAATAGCTACCAAATATTAATGACAGTTGTTGCTGGGTGGTGGGATTTTAGATAATTTTTTACTTTTTTTTTAAGAGAAGGAATCTCGCTATGTTGCCCAGGCTACACTTGAACTCCTGGCTTTGAGCAATCTGCCTGCCTAGGCCTCTTGAGTAGCTGGGACTACAGGCATGCACCACCATGCCCAACTTTTTACTTTACACAATTTTGTATTTCTTGCTTGTCCTGTAATAATTATTTTGTCACTTAGAACATTGTTTTTCTAAAGGTAGAAATCACTTTTTAAAAGGACCATTCTGCCTGCTACGCTGAGAATAGAGTCTAACGGGCTGATGCAGAGAAACCAGATCAGAGGCTGCTGCAGAGGAGACAGAAACTAAAGGCACAGTCACAGACACACTTGACCAGTGTCATCAGTGGGATAGGAGAACGCTCCATTCAAAAAATTCAGAGAATTCAGAAATAAGAAGTTTTGAGTAAACTTCTTAAAATGTAAAATATTTTTAAAAATAATTCATTAGCTGGGTTGGAAGATAAATTTGAGGAAATCCCTAGAAACTTGAACAAAGAGACAAAGATATAGAAGAGAGAAAAGAGAATAATGTCAGACAAATACAGGAAGTCCAATATGTAAATTATAGGAATGGAAAGGCAGAGAATATAGAAAATGTAGAGGAAGGAAATTATAAATATATATATATATATACGCACACACTATATATACACACTCTCTCCATATATATAGTATACTGTACATATACACATGTAAACTATATATACACACATATGTATGTATATTTGTATATAAGTTTGTATGTACATATAGATATGTATCTCCAAAAAACGAAGAGCATTAGATCATGATTGAAGAATTCTAACAAGTTATTATACTGAATAATGAAAAAAATGCCTACATCAAGGCACCTATGAGTTAATTTTCAGAATGCAAAGAAGAAATGTCCCTAAAATCTTTCAGAAAGAAAGCAGCATTTCTCAGCCCAATCTATGTTCATCACCACATACAATGATTAAGTATCTTGATGACATCAGCAACATAAAAATTAGAAGACTATGGATGAATCCTATCAAAATTCTGTGCAAAAGTCATTTTCAGCAAAAAGAAAAACTTTAAATACATATATTTCATCATCATGGATCAGGGCATAATAAAGACATTTTTAAACACGCAAGATCTCAGAAGTGTATCTCTGGAAGTACGCAAGAAAATACTGGAAGCCATGTCAACAATACAAAGGTATAAACCAAAAAAAGAGAAGACACAAAATCTGAAACAGAAGATCCAACCCAGAAAAAAGAACATGACAATTTTAAAGTCATGAAGAAAAAGATTCCCAGAAAATGCCTGTGAATTCCTGCTAGAGAGTGACTAAGTCCGGAATTGAGCAGAATAAAGAATTCTAGGAGTGCAGGGGGTGGTATGTGCTGATGTTTCTCAGCATATATTATGGTGTTTGACTGAAATGAGGGACGCTCTATGGTTGTTTTTGTTGGAGAACTTGAGAATAAAATAATGTTTGAAAATGAAGCAAGTGGAATTAATAAAGCAATTAACAATTCCAGGAGGCAAAAAAAAAATCAGTAGAAAAGAAAAAAAAATGTAATCACAGTGCTAGGAGTTGAATGTTTGTGTTCCCTCAAATTCATGTGGAAATTTAATTCCCCAATGAAACATTATTAAAAGTTGAGGCTTTTAGAAGGGGATTAAGCCCTGAGGACTCAGCTTTGTGTGGGTTAGTGTCTTATAAAAGGTCTGGAAGGAACTAGTTATGCCCTTTCGGCCTTTCCTTCTCTACTGCCACGTGAGGACATAGAGTCCCTCCCATCTGAAGGATGCTGTGTTCAAGGTCCATCCTGAAAGCAGAGACCAGGTCCTCAGAAGACACCTAGCCTGCCTGTACCTGGATCTTGAAATTCGCAGCCTCCAGAACTGTGAGAAATAAATTTCTGTTGTATATATGCTACCCACTTTCAGGTATTTTGTTATAGCATCACAAACAGATGAAGACATAATAAATTACATGACTCAGTTGTAAATACTATTTATGTGGTCAAATAATAAAATATGTCTCTGTATCGTAATGTAGCTGTATGCAATAATGAATATAGGGGAAATATATGTGTATTTGTTGGGGAGAGTAGGGAGGGAGAATTTAGGAGTTGTGTAAAGGAGTTAAATCTTCAACTTCCTTAATAAAAAGTCAGTAGCTTTTAGAGAAAAAAAAAAAAAGAAGAAAAATAAAGAAAAATCAATTACATGCATTATGAGCACATTATTTTGAAATTAATGTAAATAATAAAAGAAAGTTGAAATACATATATATTTATGTATATGCATGTATATGTGTGTGCATATGTGTGCATGTGTACATGTGTTAAAATAGTGGTATGTTTCCAGCAGTTTTTAGGAGTAAACCAGGCAAGACATGTAAGATTAAGCTTGATTTTTTTCAACAAAGTAATGGAGCCAGAAAACAACAACCAGAAGGTACATTCTCTTGGTCTAGGATAGGAGGTGATCAAGTGAATGAAGAGAACAAGAGTCACTATTGGAATAAAGTATTCAGGACTTGACAGCAGATGGGATGGAGAAGAGATGGGGAGAACCACTCCACTATGCTGCCTTCACTCTGTTCACTTGTACTTCCGTGTCTTTGCTTACTGTATACCTCCAAGCTGTAATGCACACACTTAGCATCTCAGTGAATCTATACCTTCTGCCATACTAGCAGCTGACTGCCCCATGAAGCATTTTCTGATTGATTAAGGCCCCAAATGTTTTTCTCTGAACTTCCATAACTCACTTCCAAGAACATTTCTGCTTCCATTATATATAAGTGTTGCTGCCCACATAGAATCCGTCCTTATCAACCCAATCCCCTCATCTTGCTTTATTTTCCTTTAGAGCTTTTGTTATTACCTGACAATATATCCACAGCCAGAACAGTGGTTTTCATTTCAAAGTACCTTCAGACTAAGTGGAGCATTTAAATGCATACAAAAAAATTTGTAAAACTATAAACTAAAAAATAAAAACAGGGTACTCTGGCAGAGGAAAGTAGGATGAGAGTAGTGATAATAGCACTTTCACTTTTAATCTAATTATATGTTTCTTATGTACTTTAAAATGGACATATTTTATTGTATTTTTAAAATGGAAAAAAGGTGATTTTGTCACGAGAAATAGAAAATATGACATTAATGAAACTAAAATGCATTTGAATGAAATGAGAAATATTACACCAAATCAGGAGAAAGTTTTCGGGAAGCAATAGCTTTTGAAACGGTTCCTGACAAGTAAAGTGAGTACATAAGAGGGAAAAGTTCAAGAAGACACCTGAAAAGCAGAAAAATAGAGGTAGAATAAAAAAAATAGATGCAGAATGTTTAGAGAGAGTTTGGAATGAATTGAGACCTGAAGGCCAGAGGAGAGACAAGCAGTTGGTGTTAGTAGAGAAAGCTGCCTTGGTAGGTTTCTACCAAGTAGAAACCTACCAAGGTAGTAGGTAGTAGTGTGTTATGTCTTGGGCGTCTTCTGAAGTGACTCTCCCCACTTCTCCACGTAAGGACTCATGTAGTCTTGGAAGTTGGTATTAATAGATACAGATTCTTGTCTTTAAGTGACAGTTCACAACAGAATTATGAAGACGTCCATTATCTCTCTGTGCCTGTTATCCACCGCACCTCTATCCTCCAAAATGACAATAGCTTGCTCTGCTTTTTTGGCATTAATGTTGTGAAATAAGGAAAGAAGAACCATTCACCAGGAAGATATTAATAAAAACCCATTTTCAGGAAAATTAAACATTTTATGAAGCCATTATGGGAGAATAGTCAAAGCACATAGCTCTCTTAGTCTGAAATGATTATATGTTGGAGGTAATTGTGACCTGGCTGTTATATCTGCCCCCTTGAGTTGCTAAGGGAGAAATAAACAATAATCTTTTGCATTATGATATTATTTCAAAGCCCCTTCACCTGTTTTACACCATCCCTCTTAGATAAATAGAGCTGGGGTTATGGCTTTCAAGAGGTTAGATGAATCCCCTAAGGTCCATGAAGCTGGGAATGAACCTAGCTCTGCACAGGCTCTGGATAGACATGGCTAAGGCTGACTCTGTCTTTGCCAGGTAGTTGTGTGAACTCGGCAGATAATTAACTGTCCTGATCCTTGCATTTCTCATCTGCAAATGTGAAGGTGATAAACATAAATGGCAACATCATTGTGAATACTGAATGCTTTTTGACATCACTACTGTAAATATACTTTTATTAAGTACATATTTTGGAGAAGGGGATGTGTTAAACACTTTATAAGTATTATCTGATTTAATCTTCATAGCAACTTGTAGTATGGAAACATGGTGCTGTGGAATGATCATGCCAAAATGGGTTTGGGTCCTGGCTCTATCACCTCCCAGCTATGTGAATTTGGGTAATTGCTTTATCTCTAATTCTTCATTTTTTTTAAAACAAATGATAATAATTATACATATTGATCCTATATGACTCTAATTATAAAATGAACATAAAGAACAAAACTTACAGTAAGTACTGAAATCTACTTACTGCTTTTTATGGCAATGATGATGATTTGGCCTATAACCTAAGGACCATTTGAGCTGAGAAATTAAAATACTAATAATGCTAGCAATAATAATAATTTCAGCCAAAAGATTAATAACATCTCAAGAATTTCTATGGGAAAACAAATCTATGATTTTAGAGTCAGGAGAGGTTATTTTTGGAGAAGAGTTTGGAGGTAGATCTTGGGAAAGTACACAAATGGGACTTCTGGGATTATGTAATGATTTTATATACATGTCAGACATAGTGCTAACATGAGTGAGTTTATTTATCACAATTTCTCAAGCTGTACATCTACAATTTTTATTTATGTCATATTTCAGTAAAATGCCTTTTAATTATCATAAATCATGAATATTGAGATCCGTTTCTATGTTCTGTATACAAATCCTCTGATCTATTTCATAAACTAATTCAGCCGATATTTCTTGGGCACTTTTCTGTGTGCCTGAAATATATCAGCAAACAAAAATTAATGTCTGTCCTCACCGAGCTCTCGTTCTTTCCCTACTCCTGCACAATAGCTCCATTTGATTGTATTGGCTTTATGGTGAGTTCTGATATCTGTCAAATAAGTTCTCTTTGTCTGTTATTCTTATGCACAAACTGCTTGGCTCCTTTTGCCATTTCTTCTACATTACAGACTTTAAAATTATATAATTTTATTCCAAAATTCCCATAAGTGAAATTGCATAATTTTAAAAATACATATTAAAATATTAATTGGTTAAAATATTACTTAAATTGTAATTAAATTAATATAGTATTTTTGACTTTACAGTTTTATGTGTATACTGTGATTTTATGGTTAAAATTGTATTTAATTATACATCATTTTTGCACCTGATGTTAATGAAAATTTTCTGGTTTTTAAACGATGTTTATTGCTAGTACAGAGAAACTGTACTGACCTTTGGATATTTATCTTGTACTCCTTTCCCAGTTTCCTTATGATTCTATTAGTAGTTTGTTTACTCTAATTTCTTATTGTTAAATAATTATCTTGACTGTTTTTGTATTGAATCTGCCAGAACATTTAAGAAAATGTTAATAATGATAATACTGGCCTTTTCTGCCAAGCACATCACTTAAAGTCAAATGGTTTAGTATTTTACCCTTTAGGTTTATATGTGCTGTAGGGCTCTGAAGCTAAACTCTACAAAATCTAAGTTGTGTTAGTTTATACTAACTTTATTTAGTAAGCCTGCTCATTTTTATCAAATGTCTTTTCAGCATATATTGATAACATAATGTGACTTTTCCCTTTTATTTATTGGCATGACAGATTAACCAGTAGTTTGAACCACCTGTGAATTTTTAGGGATAAATCTGTTATTTTATTTTTGGCTCCATAGCAAGACTCTGTTTGTTAATATCTTAGAGTTTATATATATGTATGTGTGTATATCTAATATTATATATAATACACATGCATATATGTATATTTGATATGTATGTATATTATATACATATATATGAATGATAATCCACACTTTTCTTATTAGTATTAGACTAGGCTTCAATTTTAAAACCCTAGTTTCTTCATAAAATAAATTGAGGTGACATCTTTTTCTAAAGAGTGGCATGTTTTAAATAATATTATTTATAGGTTAGGTAGACTCAGCTGTAAACCTATTTGTTTCTGGTGACTATTTTAATGATAGCTACTTAATTATATTTCCTATTTTTTATTTGACTTGATTTCTTAACATTTTCTATTTCTTTGTGGTCAATTATAATTATTTACAGATTCCTAGGAAATCATCCTTTTCCTCTAGGTTTTCAAAATTTTACCATAAATTACATGCGGTGACCTCTTGATCACATTTTTATTTGTGGTTATACTTTCTTAATATTTCTTACTTTGAAATATAGTTTATCCTTCTATATTATTCTTAATTAAGCTAATATATATTTTATCTATTTCACTTCTTGTTTCAATGAATTGAATTGTATGTTGTATATATTTTTCTAGCCTTTTAAAATTATATTTCATTATTTTGGGGTTTTATCAGTATAAATTTCCTGTACAGACTTTATGTGGTTTTATTTTTGTCTGCCGTTTTCCTCATTCTTCTGCATAAATATGCTCTCTTGGTTTTGATTATCTTCTTTAATTCTGAAAGCATTTGTGAATAAGAATTCCCTGTATTGCTTTTTCAGATGCTTTGCAATTTAGCTTTTGGTTTTCCCTTTGATCCAAAAGTTATATAAATTTAATTTACTTAATTTTCAAGTGGTTAAGATATTTTAGTCTACTTTTAACAATTTATTTCTAATAAAATTAGGTTATTAGGAAAGACTATAGCCTATGATATAACTTCACTTTATTTTTTAAATCAAGAATTTTTTTTGCCAAGTATATACCCAACTATAAATATTCTTAGAAATAACAAAAATGTATATTATTTCATAAAATACGTGAAGTGGTCTCTTCTCTCTTTCTCTCTTAGTAAGCAATGTCTACTATTACATTTTAATCTGTTCTTCTAAGTTCTTTTAGTTTTTTTCTGCTAGAACTTTCCAATTTTGAAAAATATCTAAGTATCTCATCATAATATGTATTTTTAAGTTTTTCTCACATTTCTAATGGGTTTGTTTTCTGCGCTTAGTTTCTATATTGTTTGTTGCGTAAAGATTTCTTACTCTTCCATTAGTGACTTAAACGTCTACCATGTTTTATATTAATATTGTTATTATTGAAAATTGGTTTTGGTCCTTTGGTTGTTTATATTTGTATAGTATCTCTTAGGCTGCCCCACTACTTTTTAGCTATTCTTCATGGCTTTTTTTCAAGTGTGCTTATTGTAAATTCCACATAGCTGTGATTTATGGCTTAATTTCATCTGACAATTACTGGCTTAAATTTAGATAATTCAATTCACTCATATTTAGAATAATGATTAATATGCTTAATTTTATTCCTTCCATATTACTGTATGCTTACTCCATATTTTATATAATTATTTTCTTATCTTTCTCCTTTCACTCACATGTGCTAGTTGATCAAGCAGTTATTAACACTTTTCTCACCACTGTAATCTTGAAAGTCCCTGAGCAATTTCCTTTCTTTAGTGTTTACTTTTCCCTTCCTTGAACTCACAAGAAATTGCAGATTTCTTAGCAGTTACTTAAAAATGAGATACTAACCTCTACAAGACACTGCTATTTTTCCTTTTTCTTTCCATTTTCAATAAAACAAAACTTCAAGAAGAATTTCTCTCTCCCTACTCCTCTTCCCTGACTTACCTCGACAAGATTTCTGAAATTATTTTACTTCCTCATCTCTCCTTGACCTCCATTTCCTAGGTGTCACCAAGAAAGTTTAGAATTATTAGTTACAGGCTAGTATTAGTATTTCTTTTTTTTTTAATATGGCCTTTCTGGTCTAAAAAATATTTATTTAGCACTTATATGACTTACTTTCAAGCAATCTGTGCTTCACACACACATATTTACTGTTTGTTTTTGTCTTCATCTATTTTCTGGAATCTTTTCTGACTCATTTTTAGTTGGAAGTGCCTTCGCACATTTTTTTTTGTATAAGTGTGTGTACACACACACACTAGTTCTTTCAGGTCACTAATTCAGGTGCAAATGCTACTCTGTTTAATTTTATTCCTTATTATTTTCCTATTTGTTTGTATAGTTTGGAAGTCATGAATTTCATTCCAGGAAGCATTTTCTACCGCTCTTGAGTTTTCTTAGAGGTTATTGTCATTATCACAGTTATTGTTTCTGCTGGGTCTTTAAATTTACCTGTTGCAGGTAAACAGAGCTCCATTATTCAGAATAATTCAGAGCTCCATTATTCCGAATGCCTCTTCTCTTTGAGCATCTTTCCTGTCTGTGTATTCCTCAAGATGTGTGACTGCCTTTTGTTGTTGTTGTTAGCTCACCAAATTCAAACTTCACAGAACAAATCTCTCTGTTAAAGAGATTTATTCTGCAAAATTTGGATTCAATCAAAAGGCCACACTCAAGGATCCAGCAGGCCACATGTGGCCCCAAGGCCGCAGGTTTCCCACCCCTGCATGGCAGTCCCCATGGCAACAGAAAATGAAATGTTGCCTATCTCTGAGGTTCCACGGCCCTGCAGAAGGAGAAGCCCAGTTCCGAGCCTGGCCACTAGGGTAATTCCTTTACCTTGTCTACCTCTGCCCCTAACAGGAATGGAGTGAGCTGCTGCTGATCACTGCTCAGTCCTGAGCTCTCTTCTTGGGCTCAGGAAGATCAAACCTGTGACACTGATGCTGGCCTTCCCCATATAGGTCCAAGACCTTTGAGAGTCACTTCTCTATAGGATTTTCATCTTCAAGACAGGACTCTCCAGAACTGTACCCCAGGTTCTTTCGTGGCACACAGCCAAAAGGCCTCAGCTCCAGCTCTCCATCCGGAAACTCACTGCAGCCCCAAAGTACATGTGTACTCCCCTTTCCACTGCCCATGATGCTACAGTGCTGCAAATGCCTGGCACAGAATGGGAACCTAGATTAGAGTTCAGAGGAGAAGGGATTCTAGACAACAGTTAGGTTACCACAGTTTTATAATCTCTCTCACCTGAGGTTGCATTCTATTGAGAATTTTTAGCAGCACCTCAAAGTATAACCAGAAGTGTCACACAAATGTTCAGAAATCCCCCAGAAGCTCTCATTTGTGAAATCTCTCCCTCTCTCCCTCTCTCTCTCTCTCCCTCTTCCCCTCCGCCCCCCATTAAAGGATTTCCATAGTATTGGGTAAACCTCACATTCTGCCCTCTTCAGGTTCTTCTCTTCTGCACAATCCTGTGCCCAGATCAGTAGACTCTTTCACTGGTCTCCAAGCATTTATCCCTGTTTCCTTGTCTATGTGATTCCCCGCACCTTGTGCTTCATGCATCCTTACGTACTGGAATTTCATGCTTCCTTCATTGTTCACCTGGAATTACACTCACTCCTCTCAGTGATTCCTGCTTCCCTATTTTTCTAAAAACTTGAATAAATTCTGGCTATTTAAAATTCATTGCACCTTAATTTCTCTGTTGAATATGTGTGTGTGTGTGTGCATGTGCATAAGTCTGCTATGTGTTTACCTAACCATTTCTGCTAGCATGTGAATCCCTTGAGAATAGGGATAGTGTTTTATCTTATTTCTACCCCCAGAGCCTAACTTAGTTAGGCACATTGCTGGTATTCAAATATTCATTTGATTTAAATTTAATTGGTTATAATGAATATGCCTCTTATGTAATGACTCTCAGACCCCAGTGCAAGCCGTCATTGTGTGAGGGTGGTTTATTTGGGTGAAGGTGACTTTGAACACAAATCTCACTGTGTCAATATTTCTGGCCCCTCCTTGCTCTCCACACCCCTTCCCCCAACTCCCCGTCCCCAGGCCTGATGGTTTCCATTCTCTGCTGCCAAAATACCCAGGGAATGCAGGGGCAGAGTCAGAAATGTTGTGAAATGCAGCCACGCAGTGTTTAACAAACAACATAACAGAGGCATCTGTCACAACGCATCACCTTCTGTTCCTGGGAGACTTCCGCCAGCACGGTGGCGTGCTCACCGCCTTTTCTCTTCCTCTCTGCTCATTCTCTCTAATTACATGTGGCATTCTCTCTCCATCACACAATAAAAGAGGCCCTCATTTTGGCAGGAAAATGGAGAAGATTGGCTAGGGAATAAATCCTGCCACAAGCAACGTTTCCTTCTCAGACAGAGAATTTGGGCCAGGTCACCTATATGAATTGATTTACAGGCATTGAAAGGCCACTTCATGCCTAAATAAGCCCTC
This sequence comes from Lepilemur ruficaudatus, assembly GCA_963574885.1. NCBI lineage: Eukaryota > Metazoa > Chordata > Mammalia > Primates > Lepilemuridae > Lepilemur > Lepilemur ruficaudatus. The sequence continues at coordinate 9,429 of CAUYRT010009658.1, read as the reverse complement.
TGACTGACAGAAAACCAAAAATATCTCTATTTTCTCACTCTTACCATTAAAGCCCCAAATCTTCAGAACCACATTCCAGGTCCTCATCAGTTTGATTCCTACCTGCATTTCCACCTAAACCTCCTTCTACAGTTTCTCAAAAACAGAACTAGCTTCTAATGTCTTCATTTTACAGCCTCTTTATACCCCAAGTTTATTTTGCTTTATCCCCTGGAATGCAAACTCAAGTATAATAATAACATCAATAATAGCAGCTGCTTGCATTTCATACTTATCGTGTGCCAGGAACCATGCCAAATGATTTTATGCATTTATCTTATGCAATGTTTACAATGATCTTATGAAGAATATGGTATTATTTTACCCATCTGTTGGATAAGATAACTGGAGCTTAAAAAGAAGTTAAAAATAAAATAAAATAAGGATAACATCGCGTACCTAGGAAGTGGGCGGCAGAACTGTGATTTATAATCTTTGTTTGTTATAAATATGCAAATTTAATTACTAGGCTATTTCCCTATTCCAAACTGTATGGATCCCTCCCTCAAACCTGGGGAAAAACTCAGATCAGATGCCACCTTGCCTACAAAGCCTGGTCAGACCTCCGTAGGTGGAATCATCCCTTTCCTGTCTATGCCCTACATCACATTTTAGTAACAGTTCTCCTTCTTAGTTGATACAACTGAGTCTAACCAACCCAGGAAAGAAAGGTATTCCTCATGGGACTACCTATGTTCTCCTGCATAGGAGTGACATTTCAGGAGGCAGCTCGTTATTCGTCTGCTCTTGGAGATGTATGTTTCAATGTAGATCTGCATTGTGTTCAGATAGGGGGCAGGCCACTTAACTCAACTTTCAAATTCAAATCAACTTTTAGCAAGTTTTGAAAGATAACCTCTATGTGGATTCCATCTTTCCTTGCTTCTTGAAGTGTATATTGTCTTTCTTCCCATTCCACTCACTGACAATTATTGGCATTACAACCAGGGCTTTTGAAATAATGAAGGCTTATTGAGACTGACAGCATTCGATTCTTCTTAGAATATTGCTTTGTTGTTGAATTCATTTATTCATTCATCAAATATTTACTGAGCACCTATTATGTTCTAGGCACAGCCCTACGAATTAGAGACTCAGCAGTAAACAGCTTAGATTATGCCTCTGTTCAAAAGAGCTTACTGTCTAATCACATTAGCAGCCCAGCTGGTGAGAAGAAAATGCAACAGATTATAGAAAAAGGCCAGGGATTACTAAAAGTACAGTTTACATTTATTCTGCTTATTCTGTTTTGCCGCTGTGCTTTACAAAGATTAAATTACTGCATCTTTATGAAATCAATCTCATCATTAACTCCATTTTACGGATTACTTCTTGAGATAAATTCTGTTATTATCTTCATTTTACAGATGAGGAAAATGAGGCGCTGAGAGGTTAGGAAACTTGGCCAAGTTCACGGAGTTAGCAAATGGTGGAGCTGGGATTTGGAATTCATATTGCATTGACCAGGTTCCGTGCTATTACCTGCCATGTGAGTGTTAAGGCAGCACAGGCTACACACTTGGCAATAGAATCCAAATTTATGTGATTTTAGGGTTTTATGTTGAATAACATAAAGGACCTGGCACTCTCTTTGCACCCACCCCTGTAATGCCTGATTCTCTCTCAAGACAAACCTACTCGGCCTGCCTTCCATGCTGATACCAAAGAAAGTTATAAATTAGGAAGAGTAATTTCCAACCTAGGGAAGTATTGCTCCTGGAGGACACTTGGAATGTTGGGAGACATTTTCATTGTCTCCACTGGGGTAAGGATGGGTGCTACAGTTATCTAGAGAGTAGAGGCCAGGGATCTTACTAAATAACTTACAATGCATGGGACAGGCCCTCACAATAAGGAATTAATATGTCAATAGTGTTGCTATGGAGAAATTGTAGGATAGAAAAAAGAGTCACTAAAATCTACAGAAAACACTCACATCATTACTAGATTCATGTATAGACCTGACAACAAGTACTGGAGTCTGAGACGCTAATCCTGACTCTCTATTTAAATATGTTATCTTTTTAAGCTCACTTAAGAAAAACACCCTAAACACTTACTAGGTGTCACTAGCCATGCTCATGCAAAAAAAAAAAAAAAAAAATCATACGAAGTTGAATTCTGATGTAGTGTTGTAATTAAGATCTCAGGATTTGGAGTCCAACAGAGTTAGATTGAAATCCAGGCTGGCTCCAGCCCTTCTGGGCCCTGTGACCCTTTCTTTAGGTAAAACCCTTCTCTACCTTTCACTGGCCTCATCTGAGGATTGATAAAATAAGGTTTTGTCTCTCATCAGTTGTTACCTGGCTGAAATAAGACAATGCATATAAGGTTTTTAGCAATACAAGCTTAGTACCTAGTTACTGCTCGATAAATGACGTTTAGCATTGTTAGTATTATAGGTAAAGACAAAGTGGGTCTGGAAGGCTAACACTGCTTTTTCAGGATTGCACAGCTAATAACTGTCAGGATTCAATATAATATCCTAAGACCAACTCAGTGGGTTTGAAGTGCATTTCCTTATGTGCCTGCTCCATGCTATATTCAAATTGCTCCTATGTCTATGTATTTCTTTTTCACTTCTTCAAGGACCCTCAGATCTGGCTTGAAACCTCAGGGGACAGAATTGGCCTGGTACTTCATCTAGACTATGCATCTATATAATTCTCCTCTTTAAGCTGGACACCCCCATCTTCACTGTGGTGTTGCAATTGGAGCCATGGCTACCTTTCATTTGTAAACCTGGCTTCATCTAGTTCCTGAGCTAGCCTGACAAAGGCAGATGGCACACTAGCGTCAGGCCCGTCAGAGTGTGTGGTATGGAACGAACCCTGCTGCTTTAAATAGCCACCTGGTATCTGATGCTTAGGGCACACTCCCAAAATCTGTGTGCACAGTAATTTTTTTCTGATTTTCCCTGCTGTCTTGATCCCATTAGTGTGCCTGGGATACTGCCTCAGTCTCTCCTTGCCTGGATCTTCTACTCAAAGACGAATCTAAATTCCCGTTCTCCATTTCAGCCCATTCGATTGTAGTCCTGACATCCTATTAGCCACTGGTCAAAAACTAGAGCCTGTACTACCGAATTTCTCAACATCCTGCTATAAACCATTATATCTCTCTTTAAATGAGGTTCTGCTGCCTGTCTCTCTATGAGCACCAGCTGCAGGATCTCATTATGCCACCTCATCCACTGAATTATCCTTATTATATTTGTCTACCATAATTGAAACTTTACTATGTGCCAAGAACTGTAAGAAGCACTTTACAAACATTAATTCTTTTAATCTGTATGACAGTTCTGAGACATATTACCCCATTAAACAGAAGAAGCCCACACTGAAACGCATTAAGTAACCAAGGTCACATGGTTGGTAAGAGGTAAAACTAGGACTGGACACAGTCCTGTCCACTGCCCAAATTCATGCTTATACCCTGAAGCTAAGAGACGCCATCTCAGCACATAACTTCTCATTCCAGATTTATGGTAGGGACCTGCTTCAATCATCAGGTTTATACTCCCAGCCACTCTTTTATCTGGTTCCTTCTGAATTCTGTTTTCTTGCAGTCTAGTTGCAAGTAGCCTAACTATCCTTTACTCCCGAGCCTGCTGGGTTACACAGATTCTCACCTTAAATTTGTTGTCGGGCTTCTCAGTACTTTCTCTTTCTCCTTAACTGGACAATCTCTTACCTATCCTTTGTGTGAATATTATGAGGACTTCTGGTCCATTACCACTCAGGACCTAAAGCTGGCAGGTTTTAGGATCATCATCATAATCACCATCAGCATCAACATCATCATAGTTATCACTGCCACTGCCACCATCATCCTCAGCATCATCATCGTGATCATCACCATCATCATCATCACCATTTGGCTTCTATAATATACAAAGAATGGAGAGATCAATACTGACTCAGCCCACAAAGGTCTGTTTGGTTGAAAATGTAAGGCTTTGACCTATTCAAAGATAAGTAACAATATAAAAGAACAAGGACTAAGTCCACCTGTTTATATTACAGATGATTAGGAAAGGATTAAGTTGGGACTTTGAGAGGAGAATAATCAGGAGAAATTATGACAGAAGATAAAAGATAACTGACATGGGTAGAGTTTGCCTGGCTGTGCAAGGGTTGGTATAATTTAGGTAAGAGAATGTAAAGAGGGCACAGCAGGAGGCACCAGTGACGTGAACAAATATTAAGGATAGAGGAAGTCATGAGATGTTCAGTTTTCTTTAAGGACACAAACTTGGCTGCCACCAGATATCTATTTTGGATGAAAAATGAGAAATGGTAGCTGAAGTGCGGGACTAAGATTAGAATGAGTATTTGTCTGGAAGTTCTCTCTCTGGCCCTGATCAGATGTATAACTTGTAAGTAGCATCCATGATTATAAGAAACACCAATCAATAATGCACAAAAGTGTCTTAAAACACTTAAACACTTGGTCTTACTAAACATGTTGACATTTACTATTTCACCTGACACTTTGAACAACCCTCTGAAATATATATTGTTGATTTCCCTGTTAGATAGGTGTTATTTTCTAAATGAGAAAAAAGAAAGGCTGAGAGATATTAAAAAATAAACTTACTTAGGGTTATCTCTCTAGAAAATTAGGGAGCAGAGATTGAATACAAGTCTGCTAGCTTCTATTAGGAGCGACCAGGAGACCCACATTATGTTTTACAGTCAGACGTGAGAATGGAAAAGTCAAAGTTGATTCCAAGCAAAGCAGACAACAGCGTTTCCTGTTTGAAGAGAACGTGGACAGATGTATACAGCATGCTTGGGCTTAGAAGATCTAAAGTCACAAAGCTTTTGGCTTCCTATTGGCTTAATGGTCCCAGCCTCCCTCATCCATTTCAGCCAGATGATTATAATAACCTCTATTACCAGGACAATAAACAAAAAGCAACTCAGAAAAAAAAAAATCTATATTAAAGGTTGTTATTAGAAATAAACTACCTGCAGCTCTGTGCTTGAAAACAAATTATCGCCATCTCGGGAATATTTTGATTGGATCAATTTTTTTTTGTTTGTTTCTACTCCATAATCATTTTTTCTCCTCCCAAGAAAAATAAGGCAAAAAGAAAGAAAGCCCAGCTAACGTATTTCAATAACAAAGTAGCCACACCAATTCCCCATGGTGCTGGTAAGCAGCAGAGAAGCTATCAGAAGGAAGGGGAAAAGTTCAGCAGAAACTAGTCTGAAAAACAGCAAGATGTAGTTTGACAAACACCAGTCTGCTACAGCCACTGCCTTGAGTGGCCATTTCCCCTCAGAGTGACACTTTTCAATTATGAGATGGTAGCTGAGAGCATTCTGGGCGGATCTGCAGCTGGCTGCTATTTCCCTGCCCAATTTTTCACACATGCCAGGAAAATGAACCCTTGTTTCTACAGCCACTCTTTTTTGAATAGCAGTAGTAAAAGGGGAGGATATACATATATATGTGTGTGTGTGTGTGTGCGCACGCGCGCGTGTACACACATACACACAAACACATACACGCACACACATACACAAACACATATAGTGTGATGGAAGCCTGCCTTGAACACCAAGGTAGTGATCAGTGATGCCAACTAGGGGAAACGTCCCTAATCTGATTGTGGAAAAGTTCATGTTAACTTTAAAATGATATGAAAAACATTCCAGACAGAGAGAATTGCATGCAAATTGTTTGAAAGCTTCAAGAAGCATTGCATGTTCATGAACTAACACACAATCTGGTGTGACTAGGCTATAGAATGCAAGTCAGGGGTGGGATTAGAATTGGGGGAGAACAAGAGAGGAGCAGATTATAATTGACCCCCCAGTCTTCTATACGCTATTGATATGTGGCATGTAAAAACAAACAAACAAACAAAAACAAGCAATTAATCCAGTGCTTAGAACAGGGACTCATTCATAATACGTGCTCTATGAACATTTGTGAAATTGAATGTTACTGTACAAAATTATGAGGTCAGTCTCATATCAAAATCCTATTTTGGATATAGGGATTTAAGATACAGTCCCTGACTTCAAAAAGCTTATAATCAGCCAAAATAAAGAAAAAGAAAGAAAAGTGCACCCACAAACACACAAAACAGAGTAATCCAAATTAATATCAAAGCAACATCAACAAAATGATAGGAGTAAAATGTGCATGCTATAAAATATTGGAGGAAAGGGAGAGCTTCATGGATTTAGTCTGCAAAGATGACATCTGGAGAATATGGAGACCCACAGACCAAGAAGAGTAGATAGGGAGTAGAGAAGAGGTTAGAGGACTGAGAGACCAGAGTGAACAACGGCATGGGCGTGAAGATGAAGCTACTGTGTGAAAGACAAGTTAGAGAGATTAACCTAGTGAAAAGGTGAAGTGATTTTTTGATGGGAATAATTAGCATGAAGTAGAAGAGAATGTATTTGCTTTGGAATAAAATGCCTTAGATTTGAGCTTCTTAACTACCATTTACTGACTATATATCTTGGGGACAAATCACCCAAACCTTCTTGGGATACCTATTGCTGTATCTACATAGAAACCCTCTTTTTCCTGTAGGATTTGTTTCTTCTCCCATTCAAACTGTATGTTTGCACAGAGACTTCCATACTCTTAAAAGTTTCATTTCATCCTTTAACCATTGATCATGTTGATTGGCACAGGATGGTCATCTAACCCAAGCTTTGCTAAAAATAGCCATTTCTAGGAAATTTACATTCAAATTGCACCAAGAAAAAGAAATTTTCCTCTTCTTGTGATGGTAGTTATAAGACATGATACCAGAGAGCTGTCAGCCTCTATATTTTTTTAACAATATAGAGGTAGCTGTTCTGCAAGGAGAAAGAATAAAGATAATATGCAAAAAAGGCAAGATTATATATATATATATATATGCACAAATATATAGAAGATTGACTATGTTAGAGTAAAGGTGAAGTTTACTGTACTTTTAGATGCCATAAATCAAAGCTTCAGAGTTAACAAACCTCAGAGACGTTACTCCTACTAGGACTCTCTCTCTATGAGCTTTGATTTATCTATTTCTTTCATGTGGTTTGTGCCCATATTTCTGTTCGATTCTGCACAATCCTTCCAATAAATCCTCCATTTTGCCTAAGTTAGCACAAGTTGGGATTCTGTCTCTTGCAATCAAAAGAATCCCATCTAACCCATTTCTAAAGTAATGACATCATGCCTAGGCATGAGTGTGCATGAGACACAAATAAGTTACTATTATAACTGAAAGAGAAGAGTAGGTAGTCTGGCCTCACTGGAATGTGGTATTTCTGGCCGGAATCTTTGAGAAGATTGACTATGTTAGAGTAAGGTGAAGTTTACTGTATTTTTAGATGCCATTTTGCCAGAGGATCCAAGAGAATGTCGATTCTGTTTTGAACAAGGAGCATCATCTAAAATAATGCTAAAGTGTGTGTGTGCGTATGTGTGTGTGTTTAGAAAACAAGAAGTGGGGCAAAAATGTAATTATTAGACTGCTGACAATAATACCCAATGAAGAACTCCTTTGTAAATTGAGCAATAGCATAATACTTAGCCTAACGTTCAAAGTAAAGCCTCTTCCTCTCTGCACGTCTGATTTTCCCACAGTGGCAATCACACAAAGAAAAGAACATCTTGTAGTGTGTGAGTAAAGGGAAACAGAGAATGGTAACTAAACATGAATGTCAAGTTTTGCATTAGCTGAGCCAAGAGAAGCAAAAGAGAAAGCAGGCCCTACATAGACTCATGGTGACCCACCCGCTAATAAACACGGTTCCATCACTCAGGGCCTGAGGATATGTCTCCTTCGTGGTACCTTGTTTTCCCCTCAGAGGGGTGCAAGGACAGGCTCCCTGGTCCACTTCACTGCAGTACTCTCCTGTCACACATCCTCACCTATTATTGTCCCTCTCCCAGCTGACCTTACCATCTGCTTACTTTTCAGTCATAGATTCCTCATTTTACACATTAATAATAATAATTGCTACCCCTCCTGATGTCTTCGAGAATTGAATGAGATAAATCCTTTAGCACATAGTAGGTGCTAAATAAATGGAAATGTGTCTTCCTCTAGACAACATGATTCTAAGAGATGGTTCAACAGTTACTAAAGGGACATCTTCTTTATTTATTTTATTTCACTTCAGGTCACCAAATATAGAGTTGGATGTAACACTTTTAGTTTTCCCTCAGCTATTTAATTTGTCTAAAATAACTGCAAATAAAAGCAGCAGATAATACCATATCTCTGTCCAGTTTAGTGCACTGTGCTGAGTCGAAGAAAATTAGGCAACCAAGACACATAGTTCAGACTGTAATTACTGTAATTATGATTATTATTAGCTATAATAATAGATCATAATAGCATCTGCTAGCACCACCACCCGAACTCTGCCTAGGCCTCATTAATCTGGACGTCACTAATTTGCAATGTGTACTTACTTGATTGTAGCTAAACCAAAGTGTTCCCCATATGATCTCTAAGTTTAATTTTTAATGCAATTCAAAAAATATTTAGTAAAAGCCTAAGTGTCAAGCACTGAGACAGACTTTGGTACAATAATTAAAGGGTCTCTAGGCTACAAAGTCAGGCTTATCTGGATTTAAATCCCGTAACTGCCATGGTCATGTTTGCGTGAGCTTTGCTAAATCTCATTTTTTTCATTTGTGAAATGCATATAGTAGTAGCTGAGTTGTTATAATAAGATAATTCTTGCAAAGTCTGTAACACAGGCATGTAATAGCTATTATTTTATTGTTCTTGTCAATAATGATGATGATGGATAAGGAGCATATATTCAACAAAAACACATAAGAAAACAATTGCAATAAAATAGACTAAAATGCTGTAGAAGAAATATTTAGATAGTGTTGTGGGATAGTAAATGAGTTTCCAATTATCTGAAGAAATTGGGAAAAGAGTTCTTATTTGAGCAAGGTCTTAGAGAAGAAGTATCATTTCTCTGGTGTTAAAGAGGACAAAGGGATACAAAGCATAGTAAATAACATAGATTATTAGGGAAATATATAACAATCTGTTGTCATTAAAGCGTAAGTTATCTTAAAGAGAACATTATGAAGACAGGCAAAAGGAAGAATTTATGATCACATCAATAATATAAATACTTTTCCCCCCAGGATCAAACCATTTAGGATGCTTCTAAAAACCCTAATTAAATGATTTTAAAAGCCTGTGAACTATGGTAATCATACATCTTGTCTATTTATTAAAAGTTGTTTGGCTGGGCGTGGTGGCTCACGCCTGTAATCCTAGCACTCTGAGAGGCTGAGGTGGGTGGATCGTTTGAGCTCAGGAGTTTGAGACCAGCCTGAGCAAGAGCAAGAACCCATCTCTACCAAAAATAGAAAAAAATTAGCCAGGTATGGTGGCGC
>CAUYRT010009656.1:0-11315 GCA_963574885.1 Lepilemur ruficaudatus | reverse complement strand
TTAACATAATGTTCTCCAGTTCCATCCATGTTGTTGCAAATGGCAGGATTTCATTCTTTCTATTGGCTATATAATATTCTATTGTGTCTATGTACCACATTTTCTTTATCCATTCATCCGTTGATGGACACTTAGGTTGATTCCAAATCTTGGCTATTGTGAATAGTGCTGTAATAAACATGGGAGTGCAGTTATCTTTTTGATATATTGATTTTCCCCTCCTTTGGATATATACCGAGCAGTGGTATTACTGGGCCATTTAGTAATTCTATTTTGAGTTTTTTGAGGAATCTCCATGCTGTTCTTCATAGTGGTTGCACTAATTTACATTCCCACCACCAGTGTACCAGGGTTCCCCTTTCTCCACATCCTCCCCAGCATTTGTTATTGCCTGTCTTTTGGATAAAAGCCATTTTAACTGGCGTGAGATGATATCTCATTGTTGTTTTCATTTGCATTTCCCTGATGACTAATGAGCATTTTTTCATATACCTGGTGGCCATTGGTATGTGTTCTTTTGAGAAATGTCTGTTCAGACCCTTTGCCCATTTTTAATTGGAATATTTGATGTTTTCCTATTGAGTTTTGGAGCTCCTTATATATTCTAGTTATTAATTCCTTGTCAGATGGGTAGTTTGCAAATATTTTCTCCCATTCTGTGGGTTGTCTCTTCCCTTTGTTGAGTGTTTCCTATGCTATTTAGCTTGATGTGATCCCATCTGTCCAATTTTGCTTTGGTTGCCTGTGCTTTAGGGGTGTTACTCAAGAAGTTCTTGCCCAGATCAATGTCTTGAAGCATTTCCCCAGTGTTTTGTTTTAGAAGTCTCATAGTTTCAGGTCTTAAAGTCTTTAATCCATTTTGATTTGATTTTTATATATGGAGGGAGATAAGGGTCTAGTTTCATTCTTCTGCATAAGGATATCCAGTTGCTGTAGCACCATTTGTTGAAGAAACTGTCCTTTCACTACTCTGTGTTCTTAGCACCTTTGTTGAAGATAAGTTCACTGTAGATATGTGGATTTGTTTTGGGGTTCTCTGTTGTTGTATTTGTCTGCTCTTATGCCAGTACCATGCTGTTTTTGTTACTATTGCTCTGTAGTATAATTTAAAGTCAGGTAATGTGATTACTCCAGTTTTGTTCTTTTTGCTCAGAATGGCTTCAACTCTTCTGGGTCTTTTGTGATTCCATATAAATTTTAGGATTTTTTTTCTGTTTCTGTGAAGAATGTCATTGGTATTTTGATGGGGATTGAATTGAATCTGTAGATTGCTTTGGGTAGTATAGACATTTTAACAATATTGATTCTTCCAATCCATGAGCATGGAATATCTTTCCATTTTTTGTGTGTCGCCTTCAGTTTCTTTCATCAATATTTTATGGTTTTCGTTATAGAGATCTTTCAGTTCTTTGGTTTATTTGTAGGTATTACAAATGGGACAACTTTCTTGCTTTCTTTTTCAGATTGTTTACTGTTAGCGTATAGACTGATTTATGTATGTTGATTTTGTATCCTGGAGTTTTACTGAATTTCTTTATCAGTTCTAACAATTTTTTTGGTGGAGTCTTTAGGTTTCTCTAGATATAAGATCATATCATCTGCAGCAGGGGTAATTTGACTTCTTCTTTTCCAATTTGGACTCCCTTTATTTTTTTCTCTTGTCTGATTGCTGTAGCTAGAACTTCTAGTATTATGTTGAATAACAGTGGTGAAAGTGGGCCTCCTTGTCTTATAATACATCTTAGAGGAAAGGCTTTCAGCTTTTTCCCATTCAGTGTGATACTAGCTGTGAGTCTGTCATATATGGCTTTTATTGTGTTGAGTTACATTCCTTGTAGACCCAGTTTTTTGGGAGTTTTTATCATGAAGCAATGTTGAATTTTATCAAATGCTTCTTCAGTACCTATTTTTAATTTCTTGAGGAAACTTCATACTGTTTTTCATACGTCTGCACCATTTTACTTTCCCACTAATTGTGCACATGGGTTCTAGTTTCTCCATAACCTAGCCAACAATTGTAATTTTCTGTTTCATAAATAGATTTTAAGTTCTAGAAGTTGCATATTCTTATGGTAGAGATTCACACAATGCAGAAAGACGTAAACTTGAAAATCCTCCTTCATTCTCTCTTTGACTCCTAAAACATTGATTAACATTGATTGAATCAGGACCCAGATGAGGTTTCAAATTCCTCCTAAAACCTTCTCTAGGAAAGTTTTTAAACCAGATCTTCCCACACACATTATGGGTAATATTTCTTCTTTTGTGCTCCTCCTTTAAGGTACTGCTTCTTAGTTTATTTCTACTTAGTGAATGGTAGTGAATGTCAGGCACTGTACTAACCACATGTTTTTCATCTTTCTGGTGCCAGCAGTGCCTAAGTCATAGTGCCTGGCAAGTCATAAGTGTTCAAAATAGATATGATAAATGAATACACATGTACAGTCTTGGAGGAACTTTTGAGAAGGTAACCCAGGCCTCCTTCCTTCTCAGTTCTCTGCAAGCAGCAGTCTTACCCCTGTGGTGCTTTGGGCATGCATCCCCGTATTATATCTGCTCTAAGGCAGACACTGGGCCTGTGAATACTGCCTGAATATTTAATGCTGGTTTTGATGCAGGATCAGAAAACGTTTGGACTCACCAATTATTCTCTGAGTTGTTAACACTGGGTTAGAATTATGGAAATTTGAAGTTGGATAGAAGCTGTGGTATAATTCAGTGAAAACTTTATTTTACAGATAACGAGACTGACTTATGCAAATATTTTTAGAGTTGTTCGTTAAGAACAGCACTTTTAAACAGTGCTCTTTATTTTTTCAAAGCCTAATTGTTAAAGGTTTCTATAATATAGAGCTATAGATGTTTCAGAAGCCTCCATATCCAAGACAGAATAAAAGAGACTGCCTCGCAATCAGGTTTTTTGAACATAATTGAATCAAATAGAATTAACCTAATTACATTTCAGTTGTCCTTATGTGGTCACAATCCCTCTACTTTTTCATTTTACGTAAAAGATCTATAAGCAGATGTTTTCCTTAATGTTATTTATAGGTGTAAAATCGATTGAATGCCTTGCCCTTTTAGTGTAAATATTATTAATGATCACAGAGCTAATGATTAAAAATTAAAAATTCAGGAAAATGCATTTAAATGGCAATAAAAACAAAGCACAAGCACAAGGACCGGAATTGCCCTATTTCTCAAGTAATCAGAAAATTTCCTAAAGAATAATTACATGTCAAGAGAAAAAAGTGGCTGGGGTGGTGGCTCACTCCTGTCATTCTAGCACTTTGGGAGGCTGCGTTGAGAGGATTGCTTGAGGTCAGGAGTTTGAAACCAGCCTAAGCAACATCGCAAGACCCCGATTTCTACTAAAAGTAGAAAAATTATCTGGGCGTGGTAGTATGCACCTGTAGTCCTAGCTACCCCAGAGCCTGAGGCAGGAAGATCTCTTGAGGAGGTTGAGGTTGTAGTGAGATATGATGATGCCACTGCACTGTAGCCAGGACGACAGAGTGAGAGTGAGAGTCTGTCTCAAATAAATAAATGAATGAATGAATGATTTGAAGTGGAAGAAGAAATGATAAAGCTGATGAAGGATTTTAAGCAGAGGATTGGTGTGAGCAGATTTTAGCAGGAGTTTTGAGGATAAATTTAGAAAGATAAGGAGACAGAGTACCTAATTATGAGATTATTGTTGATGTTCCAATTTTAGATGATGAGTGTGGCTGTCTCTGGTTGGTTGGTGATGGATTGGGTGGGGGAACAAGGACAGTTATAAAGGACAGGGAGGAGTGTAAGATGACTGTGGCTCAGGAAACTGGGTAGTGGAGGGTCAAGCCTTGCTGGAGGAAGGGCAGCTTGTGAAGAAGAGGAGCTCAATTTGGATATTTGAATTTGAAATATATGAGATACTCTGGAAAAATCTGGAGTTTGGCAGAGAAGTCTGGGCCACACATGGATTTGGGTACCATTATGATTCAGGTGGGAGTTGATACTGTAGGTGAGAGGAAGCTTCTCCTTCCCTCCCTGCCCCCAACTTAAAAATCCACTCACAATTCAGGCAGATTGATAAGAGAAAGGTTTATTTACCATGCGATTGGGGAGAATCACAGAGTGATTACCCAACCAGGGGTTGGGAACCTGTGGCCTTCTGGATCCTTGAATGCAGCCTTTTGACTGAATCCAAATTTTACAGAACAAATCCTTTAATAAAGGGATTTTTGATCTTGAATGGCCTTTAAATAAAAATATTTTTATACCAAGGAACCATATTTGGGGGTGAAATTTCCTGTGCTCCTTCAATACCTTGTGTATTTGATCAGGGAGAGAGTAAGGGGAGCAACGACTTGAGAACAGAACCTTGGAGACCCGAGCACGTGAAGGATGTTGAAGTCACATCATCATGTCCTCAAAACCCTTTTCTTCCTTGTTCTCTCACGATGGTGGCATTCTCAGTATGCTGGAAGCCAATATTGGGATTCCTCTCTGACGATTATCTTTGCCTAGTCCATCACCAAGTTCTTTTGGTTTTTTTCCTTTACATACCTTTCAATTCTGTGCTTTCTTAATTTTTTCCATTTGTGTCACTGTTTTTTAAGCCATTGTTTTTAACCTATTGCAGTTTTTTCCTAACTTATCGTCTTGTCTCCAGATTTTTCTCTTAGACTTTTGTCTTTTCAATATATTAGGGTTCTCTATAAGATTTCAGATGACAAAGAGTTCTGCTTTTTAAACAAAGTGTGAAAGCATTCATTAATAAAACTACAGGTCCTGGCATTCAGGGACCTTTGGAGGCTCTCTCTCATTTGTCTTTTTGAACATAAATCTCTGCATAAATTTTAGGCTCCTGCCGCTCTGTGATATTCAATCCTCCTGAATTTTCATGTCTGCCTTTTTTTTAATGCTGTTACCTTCTTCACTGCTTCTCACTCATGCAAAGGTCAAACTCAATAATTCAAGTCTCATTTCCTCTTTGAAGAAGAGGCAGCGTGGTGTTATATAAAGCTTTGTACAAATCCTGGTGTGGCCACCTATTGTCTGTGTTACTTCAGACAACTTACTTTTCTGAACTTAAGGTTCCTTTTTTGTAAAATAGACCATAGTGTGGGTTAATAAAGTGAAGTATGTGGCACAATAGTTATTTTTTATTTCTGTCCCGTTAGGTCTTCTCATGCATTCAGTCACTTATTCATTGAACAAATATTTATTAATACTTTGGCACTGCTCTGGGCAGTGGGGCTATGGCAGTGAATGAAACAGACAAACTCATTGCCATTGTGGAGCTTAGAAGAATAGACAGGTGATCAGATATTGTTTTAATAATGATAGGTGCTAAGGAGAAAAATTAAGGGGAAAGGGAGACATAAAATATCAAGAGGTAGGGTGGAAATTTTAGATAGGTTGGATGGAGAAGGCCTCTCTGAGAAGTTTTCTCTGCAGGGATTTGGAAACACGTGACATACTCTTAGTGCTCAGGCCTTGGCATGCCGTTGTTTGTCTAGAGATACACATTGCATCAGCTTTGCTCTGACCTTTGCTATGGGCTCTTTGTAGTCTTCATCTCATTTTTATTGCAGTGGAAATATATCATCCTGACAAGGAACTGATACAATATCAAAATATTAATATAGCGGTAAATGGTGGAAAAGGCAAGACCTTCGTGTCTCAGAGGAGGTTGGTGGAATTCTATGAAAGTTAAACATTTCATACTTGTTTCATCTAATTTTTATTAGTCTAGATGCTTAGGATTGCAAAATGAAAAACAGAATAAAGATGTGTTGTCTATTATCAGGCATTATTAATTACTCTTTGGAGGTTTTGAATGAGGATGGCAGTGCCTTTGAGTTTCATAATAAAAACCGCCTCTGTGGGGAGAAATTGCCCGAACTCAGAGCTAACTGAAGCTGCAGTGCTCAGAGTGGAACTGCACTAGGCTGGCCTTGGAAGGGTGGAGAGTCAGCAGCCAGTTTTGTGCACATGATTTGTCTTTTTTAATAGGTGTTTGCATGTCAGACTGAACAAAAATCAAGTAAAATGCCCAAGTTTTAGCATCATTGTTTGAACAGATCAACAAAATCAGATGGCTTGAATATGTAATTAACAGTTAAATTTGTCCTCCAGATTTTTTTTTTAGCTTCCAGCATACCAGGCAGGAAATTGGATCAGAAAGAACTCAGGATGTGAAACTCTCATTTCTGGTTCAGTTTTTTCAAAAGAAAAGTCCTGAGAAGAGTTAAATTTCCTGCCAACAATGACATGAAAGCTATATTGTTGCTATTGTTTTTGTTTTGAACTTCACATACACACACGAAATATTCCACCAAACACTACACTTTGATTAGTTCTAGCAGTTTTTTTCCCCTTAGGGTAGACTGTAGACTGTAATTTCATAACAAAAAAAGTGGAGCCTGAATTCTAACCCAAGTTTGAGTTTGTGTTTCCCTTGGGGATTTGACATTTTCTGTTTCCTGACATTTTTCCCATTGTTAGACATACTTCTCTGTATTCTTGCCCTGTACTCATCCCCCTAAGGGAAATTGTGTATTTTATCTACTGGAAGGCAGGATTGCCTTCTGTTTTGGACAGGCCATTTAATTGTTCAAATAAATCCAACTATAGTGTAATAGACCAATCATTAGGAACTGGGCCATGTGGCAGCATTTAGATTCATGAGACCCAGATTCTCAGTTCATTCCAAAAAAAAATTAAATACGATGGACAAAAAAATGAATGATTTGTCCTCTTTACTCCCCACCCCTTCCCACCCCCCCTTAAAAATATTAAACAGCATCCTAAAAACAAACAAGATGCTATTTGTTTCAATATTTATGGTTTGCTTCTGTATGGTTTTCTGATTGGCAGTTAATAATTTACTTACCACCAAGTAAAACATTAACAGATTGATTTTTTGCCATATTCTTTAGAAAATGATATGTCCAAATAAAAGGAAAATGAAGACCCAGCACTTTTTTGCCTCCCTTTCAGGTATTTTGATGTAATTCTATTTTAACTGATAATTAAATATGTGTGTGCACCATATTTTCTGGCAACAATGCCTTTTTTCCTTCATTTTTAACCTGAATGTTTGTGCAGAAATACACCTCTGTATCTAAGTTGCTGATAATGAATTTGTTGAGGAGACTATTCCTCTGCAGAAGTGAGTTCTCTCAGGTCTGTGCCCTGCTGGACAGAATGGGCAGCTCACTGGATTAAGAAGGTGACTGTTGGGTTTGGGTGATTGAATGAATGCAGTTCGGAGAATCGGCTTTTGTATTTTCATTTGCTCTGTGAGGTGGCGATAAGATGGATACAGGTAGGTAGACGTGGATAGGGCAGTGATGTGTGTTAGGATTCTGAGAGTGTGCTTTAAGTCTGTTGGGCCTAAACAGTTTTTGTAGTTTTCCCATTCAGAACTCTAAAACTCACTTCCCGGGATTATTCTTTGGCCAAAGAAAAGTATGGCAAGGTCTGGACTTGAGTTCTTTGTAGAATAATTGGAAAGCATCTCCTTTTGGTCACTACAGTGCATAGGGGAATGATTATACCTGGGATAATCTGGAGATGCCTTGAAAGATCCATCCAGTAACTAAATTGGTAGGTGTTTATCAAAATTTAAACCTGCAAAAAATTAGGCAGGTGTTTTGTTTTGGTCTCAGTAATTTTTCTCAGTCATTTGTTGTGAAATAGAGAAAAAGTGCTATGAACAGTCCTCACTTCTGTACTGTAACAGGTACTGTAGTGCTATTGTTTTGTTTCATTTTATTTTTACAAGTGAAACAGGACAATGAATCACATACAGGCAAGGAGAGATTTGTCAAGGCAAGATTGGGAGATGCTGCTTTATTGTTCTGGTTGTGGACGCTGACATTTCTTCATTAGTTCTTGGGATCTCCTGTTCACTATCTCAGATTAATTCTGGCAATCCTTACCCGCAGGCATAACCTTCAGAGCCTGACGTAATCCAGTTAGAAATCTTGAAGCCATAGGCCTTCTTGCTCCCTGAATCACTCATACGTACGCAATTGTAAAATGGGAATTGGTTCATCTTTGGGAATCTGGATTGAGAAGAATAGCTGATGAAGTTCCATTGCCAGATCTATATGGTAAATAATCATAGGGGGTCTTTATGGATGAAAGCTCTTGAATTACAGAAATTTCTCTTGATTCTAGATTCTTCTTCAAGTCTCTTTGCCACACATTGAAAGGCTTTAAAAGGCAATCATTTCCTCCAGTTGCCGTAACTCCTGCACCTTACTTTTCTCTTGAAAGAGTGTTTCTATAATAGATGAGCAAGCATATTTTGAGTAAATATAGTAAAACATAAAACATTCTTAAGAATAATATATAAAATAATTTATTAAGCAAACAGAAGTAGACCAGTTTTGTGTTTTATTCTGATTAAATATTAAACAAGAATAAATGCATTCTAATTTTGTATTAGGACAGCATACATTTTATGTGGTTATATAAGGATGTAAAAATTTAATAATTTAAAAAAAATGCATCTATCAACAATATGAATGCCTGTGATGCCTAACTGTACATTAGGTGAAAATAAGTAATATTCTTCCAACAAGCAGAATTGGGGCATAGTAATTAAGAGACCATCCTCAAACCAAAGATAGTCATATTGACATTCTGGGTGTCATTGAGGCAAAACTATCTCAACGTGAACTGAATGAGGAATCTTAGAATGTAAGAATTGCCAGGCCCTTAAATAGGGACCAGTTTGATGCAGGGAATCTGTTGCTTCCCTATAACCAACAAAGGGGTGATATGAGAGTCTTTGGATTAGAGAGACAATGGGTAAAATCTTAACTGGAAGAAAATAAAATCTGGCTATCAGAGATGGAGTAGAAAAAGAATGAAAAAGATTGTCATTTGAAGACCTTTCTCCCTTTCTTTCAGCAAATATTATTGAGCTCCTACCATATAGTGGACAGGGTTTTAAGCATGGGGTATAGGCAGTGAGCAAAACAGAGAAGTTCCCTTAACTTCATGGAGTTTACAGTTGTTATAGAGAGTAGGGAGATGAGAAATAAGTAAGCAGACCTGATTATGGGAAGTGCTAATAAAAAAAATAAAGGGACAGAGTGATGACAGGCAGAGGTGTGAGTTGCTATTTCAGGTGGAAGGGCCAGGGAAGGCCTCTGATAAGGCGACATTTGAGCAGGAACTGAAGGAAGTCAAAGAACTACGCAGGTGTTGGGGGCGAGGGGAGGACCAACAAGGAAACCAGTGTGGGTGGAGTAGTGTGTGTAACAGGGAGATTGGGTAAATTAGACCAGAGAGGACTTTTTCCCCATGGGGGAAAGGCAGAGAAGGAGGCAATCCGAGTAGACTGTGCAGGAGCGTCCAGGGGAATGAAGAGAGGTGTCCTGGAGGCCAAGAGAAGGAGGAAAGTGATGCACAGTGTTTGTCAAATGCTGCCAACACTTGGTCCTGCAATTATTCCACACCTAGAAAGTCTGTCTCTACCTTTCTTCTGCTCTTTGCCCCTTTCTCTGAGGTCCTTAGTTTCTATAATTAACTTGCTTTTGTTGCATGAGCTTTTCTTAAGACTTTTTCCACAAATGTCTCTTTTGCTTACTTTTAGATGACTCTCTCCTTTTACAGGATGAACCATTTTTGTTGTGCATGTTTTTTCTTACGTGTGTGTGTTTAAAAACATTTCTTAGCTCTTTCTACATGCCAGGCATTGTGCTAAACGCTCTATATACATGATCTAATTTAATCCTTGTTAAAACCTTATGAGCTACAACTATCATCATTCCTATTTTACTGATATGGAAACCGATAGAGACGTTAAGAAATTTGTACAAGGTCACATAGTCAGTGGCAGAGCTGTTTTTTGAACTTTGGTCTTTCTAATTCTAAAGCTTACACCCCTAAAGACAAGAAATTTCTCCCTATGTCTCCCACTGTCTTCTTACCAAACCCCTATACTCCTAGATTTTTTCTAAGGACTTGATGGAAAGGCCCAGATTCTGGGATCTCCCACTCTACCTACCCACCGTACCTCTGTCCCCTCTGAGTTCCTCTTAAGAGCTGCAGCCCAAATTCTGGCACTTCTGTCTGCCTGTCTTTGTCCTTGGCCACTTCGCTCCACTACCGTTTGCCTTGCCCGGGCTGGCTCCCGTTGTGCAATGTTCTTCCTGTGTCTTCTGTCTCTACAGTTTCCTTCACGTGCCCTTTACCATGTCATTTCTTTCTCTCGTCCCACCGCCTAGATGTTCTATTTGTTTGGTATCCCAGTCCTTGACTTAATCGAGATTTCTTTCTTGCCATTTAACTGCAGTAGTAGAAATGCTATTTGGTTATTCTATTTTACATTGAGAAAAGAAAATGTTCTCTGGATTTATGAGAAGTTTTGTGAGAGTTCTGACTGTTTTCTTAGGTTTCCTCATGTGCCGCCTCATTTTGGAGAAGAGACAAAAGTAGGCTGTTCTTGTTTTAAAAAGAGGGAAAATGTGCACTGAATTGTTCATATTTGCCAAGTGAATACTAACAACTGTTAATACTTAAAATGAGATTTTCCTGCTTTTAAGTCCTATTCTTTATGATAGAAACCTCTTTTCCATAACTCAGCTGTAGAAATATGTTTTATAATTGTTAAGTTTTAGAGGTTGGTAAAGGAATGTGATGCCCCTCTGGAGAAATTTGCCCTTCTCCCTGTTAAATCGGCTCCCCCAGTAAGTGCGAGAAGTGTCTACAGTATGGTAAGCTTCAGGTACGGTACAGGAAGGGGCTCCAGCTTTGTTTCTCGTGGTTCTTCCCTTTGCCACGTGTGGACTTCATCTTCAAATTGGCTCCAAGACAGACATTAGTGTCCCTGCCTCGCAGCCTTCACAGCTGTGATATCCACTCAAGACCTCCAGACTCAACAAAGGCCCACCTCTTCCTTGACTCTCCTATATTAAGCGAGTGAACCTTTGCTGGAGGATCCCCACGTGATTAGCCTGAATTTTAGACACTTGCCTAAATCCATATCTGGCAAGGACATCAGGTCCAGCCTCCAGTGAGGCATGCTGCTGTCCAGAAGAACAAAATCAGGGTTCTTGGAGAGGAAGAAATTTTGGGGGATATGAATTTGGATCGGCAGCCAAATTTTCAGTTTATGTTTTGTCCCGACCCGCGGGTACGTTATTTGCAGAACCTGGAGGAGGGAGCGGGAGTTGGATAAGACAAGAGACGCGAGAGATGGAGACAAGACAGTATTCTGATCAAGTCTCGTTTATTGAGCATGAGGTTACAGCTTTTATAGACAAGTGAGAGGGGAACGCCCAGTCACAATGCAAATTAGGTGAAAAAAG